>WTSP01008385.1:93011-117985 GCA_025331215.1 Actenoides lindsayi
GTGGAGCATCTCCCTTATGAGGAGAGGCTGAGAGAGCTGGGTCTCTTTAGCCTGGAGAAGAGGAGGCTGAGGGGGGACCTCATTAATGTCTATAAATATGTTCAGGGTGAGCGTAAGGAGGATGGAGCCAGGCTGTTCTCAGTGTCACCCAATGTTAGGACAAGAGGCAATGGGAGTAAGTTGGAGCACAAGAGGTTTAAGGTAAACACAAGGAACAACTTTTTCATGTTGAGGGTGACAGAGCACTGGAACAGGATACCCAGGGGGGTTGTGGAGTCTCCTTCTCTGAAGACGTTCAAAACCCGCCTGGACACGTTCCTGTGTGACTTGGTCTAGGTGACCCAGCTCTGGCAGGGGGGTTGGACTAGATGATCTTTCTAGGTCCCTTCCAACCGCTAACATTCTATGATTCTATGGAAAACTAGTGAAAAATAAATCTCCCTGCATCCCTCTTTTGACTATGTCTGGAAACCTGTATGTTCCCAGAAGGGATGTGCATAAAGACTGGTTGTGTAATGAGTTAATCCATGAACATTGCTAATGAGTGAGTTATGCATCCAAAGCTAGTGCATCCAAGCACGTTTTCCATAACAGCTTATTCATCTTACCTGCTTACAGTAAACAGGAGTCATTACAAGTGGAGACTTGCTCATTCTCTCTTAATTTTGCAATTATAATAATAACTTGAAGTCTATATTGAGATAAGGTATCACAGAAGTTAATTGATTTTCATCTTAAGCATCTCTTAGAACATCATAGCCTAATAATGAAGAATTTCCTTTCACTAAGACCAAGCATAAAAGAAAGAAGAAGATAGTAATGTAGGGCTAAAGAAGTGAGAGGACAAGGGGTAATGGTTTTAAACTAGAAGAGGGTAGGTTTAGACTAGATATAAGGAAGAAATTTTTTACAACGAGGACAGTGAAACACTGAAACAGATTGCCCAGACAGGTAGTAAAAGCCCCATCCCTGGATGGATTGAAATATTCAAGAGAAGATGAATTGAAATATTCAAGGCTCGGCTGGATGGGGCTCTGAGCAACCTGATCTAGTTGAAGATGTCCCTACTCATGGCAGCGGGGTTGGACTAGATGACGCTTAAAGGTCTGTTAAAACCCAAAATATTCTACAATTCTATGAAGCATCCACTTTCTGGGGCAACAAAACAATACTGTAGTTCCTGGTGTGAATGGATCTATTTAAAAAACAAACCAAAAAACCCCCACAACAAAACAGACAAAACAGCCCAACCAGAAACAGGGAGGTGCTGCATCTCCACTGTTCTGCCCTGTGAGTTGTTAAGAGTCTCTCTGGGAGGGTGAGAAGCTGTCTGGTGCCCTCCTGCTTTCTCCCAGCCTTCCTTCTGCTTGGCAGAGTCAAGCTTTTCTGTAGAGCATTTTCCTGACCCACCTGGTAACCTGTCTTTGCCCTTTGCACATCCTGGTTGGCCATATTCAGAGAAGATGAATTGAAAGTGAAACTATTTCAGAAGTCTAACCAGGTGTCTTTTATAGGGAAATATTAACACTACTTTGTCTTTTCAGAGTACAGTCCTCAGGCTGCATCCTTTTTGTTGGCTTAAGAAGTCGTGGTTGATAACTAATGAAAAATGACTAATACAGAACTCTAGGGGTTGGTTTGTTCATGGGTTTTTTCCCCTTTTTCTCTTCTCCTCTCTTTCATCTCCAATTGCTAAGTTCACAGAATGCAGGTGAAATGTTTTGGCTTTGGTTCTAGGTGACTGACATGCTCTTTGTATGATTGAGTTTCCTGCAACTTATTTTTACCCCTACCCAAGAAGATAACCGCCTGGACCTGAATTTTGCTAAACGCTGTACATGCAGATAAATGCTATACATCCTGACCTGCTGTCAGGAGGAAATAAATTCTTTAGTGGGCCTGATTTGTCATTACCAATATTTTGTGTCACTTTCCACATTATTATTGTTAATGTAATTTTCTTAAATCTACACATGCTTTTGAGATCAGGCTAATTAGCCTTGTATAGATCAGCACCTTTTTGCCGTTATTTTTTTAATCTTGGTGATCTTCAAACATATCATAATCACTTTAAAATCAGTCTACCTCACCTGTGACTTCATGTGACAATCCTTTCAGAATCATAACATTGACTTTTTATTGCATTTCTGCTGTAAGTGCTGCTTCCTGCTTGTCTTTACAGTAACCACTGTCAGTTTTTAATGCGTGTTCTGACTCTACCAAAATCAGATCTGTGCCCGTGGCAGCTGGAGATGCAGATTTGCTTCCTTTGTGCTTATTCAACTGTCCCAAAGTGTTTGTGATCAGAGCAAAGCAGTGCCCATGTGTGGGTTGGTTATCTCTTCACACTGTTGTCAGGTACTGTCCTGGGGTATGTTATCATCAATGTCCAGTCAATGTCAAACTGATACTAGTATTGGTACAAGAGCTGGTGTGCCAGTGTCACTGGTCCCTTCTCTTCTTTGCATGGGATTCTATTTTTGGCATAAAACTGGCAGGTCTTGATAATGTCTTAAAGCCACCCTTTCATGTTCATGTCAAGGTAATATGAAAACTCTTTTAACCTTCTTAGATATCTGTGTCTTTATAAAATAATTGTATTAGTCAGAGTCTAGGTGTTCTTAAACAGGTTTCTACCTGTACTGATGGCTTTTTCATATACCAGTAAAAGGTTGTTCAGAATCTTTTGTATTCATAGCTCTACTTTTTTTTTTTTTTTTTTTTTTTTTTTTGCTATGGCTTTGTTTTGCATTACAGCTCTTGTAATTGTTGTCTGATCTGTACACTACTTTACTGACACACTGCTGGCTCTGGACTGTATTTTGACTCACTTCTGATGGATCCTCAGGGAAAAAATTTCTTCACTTACCAAATCTCTCCCAGGCTGGCATTTTATTTGCAAATTACATGTGTTGACTTCAAACACCCAGAGCATTTTGGTGATGTCTGAAAGGTGTGTTTCCTGAGGCCACTGATCACAAATGTTGTTTTGTTTTGTGGGGTTTTTTGTGGGTTGTTTTTTTTTTGTCCAGAGTCAGACAACACTGGTCTGCCAATGAACAGATCCAAAATTTGTTATGACTATACACTGTGACCAAACCTGCTGTTTCTGCTCAAACATACTGGTTACTGGTATCTGTTGGTGCCTGGTCCACCTACTACCATCACCTTGGGCTGAACCATGGGCTGCTGGTGTTTTAAGAGTACAATGCCCATGAACCCCTTCAGTGCCTCACAGTTACTGTAATCAGGTTCTTTAACTCCCCCAAGAGTTAAATCTTTAGTAGGATTTGGATCAGTTGATTGGATACATTTGCATGAGAATGCTCTAAAGCAGCTGATTTGGAGACCTAAATTAGGTACAAATTTCTGAACTTAGTTTACTGTTTTAAGTAAGTTTATATTCCTTTCTGCTCTACTAGGTGTTTCTGATTGACTCCTATTGACCATGATTTCTCTATATACCTATGAATGCTGCTTCTAATAAATAGTTTGCTGTAGCTTTGGTCTTATATTGCCAATTCTTTCCACAGCTGTTCAGAAGATTAAGTCATGCTTGACCAACCTGATTGCCTTCTATGATGTAATGACTGGATCTAAGGATCTGAGGGAGAGCAAAGGATCATTGACTTTAGCAAGGCTTTTGACACTACCTCCCACAATACTCTTGTATCCAAGGTAGGATATTAGGGACTAGGTGGATGAATGGACAGCTAGATGATGGTTGGATGACTGGGCTCAGAAGGCAGTGGCTAATGGATTGTACTTTATGGACCCCTGCAGTTCTTTACTTTTCGCTGGGGTGTGTCCTATTCAATACCTTCATCAATGGCCTGGAGGAGGTGATGCAATCATCAAATTTAGAGATGATAAATGTCTGAGGGCAGGGTTGCTTTTCCTGGGTAGGCTGGAGGAATGGATTAACAGGAACCTCCTAAAATTCAGCAAGAACAATGCCAAGCCCTGCCCAGGGGAGGAAGAGCCTGGGCAGCAGGACCCCCTGGGACTGCCTGGCTGGGGAGCAGCCCTTCAAGAAAGTCCATCATAGGCAGCACGCTGAGCATGTGTGTGAATGTGAACCAGCACCTGTGTTGCTCTTCTAACAGACCTCTGCCCATGGAATGTTTAGCTGAGGTAAATTAGCTAAGCATAGCTGTTAAGTTTTACATCACCCACCATGGTTCAAGTCATCTCTAGTAGTAGCATGACTTGCCCCGTGACCTCTGAGCAGTAAGCTTAGTCAGGCTCATTGTGCAGTCTTAAAAATGAGGGATCTTTAAAAATAACATGAACTGGGTGTCAGAGTATTTTTGTTTCCACTCCAGACTCTCAGGATCTTCCCTGTGTTCTTTAAAGTTGTCTCTTAAAGCCCATGCTGCCCCTCTCTCTTTCTGATATAACAAAGAGCATGGTACGTTTGTAACATAAATGTGAGAACGAGGAAGCCATAAAAGGGGCCTGTGTCTTTTCTAATTCATCGTTAACCAATAAGTCCAGTTCAGTGCTGATTACCTTTATGGTAATAACTTCATTACCGCTTTCTGTCTATCTTCTGCTGTGACAATGTTACTGTGAAGAACAGTGATTCTGGCATCTGTTTGCAGTTCAATGTTGCAGCATCTCTTCATGACTGGCAGCACACCAGGCTCAGAACTTGTGCTAGTTTCACAGATCTGTTTCATGCCATGCCCAGATTGCACCTTCACCCTTATTATATTGACACAGACCTCCCAGAAAGGCATTTTGCCCTTTGCCTTGCTGGCTGTGTCTGTTCTGGTAGGCAGAGCAGACCCAGGCCCCTTTCTTGTTCCTGAGGGCAACTGTGTGGCTCACATCCATACACCTGAACTTGCTTCTGTCCCAGCTTGGGGTCATCTCACCCAAACAACCTCTCCTGAGCTCATGCAAAACTTGCTGGGGGGTAGTTTACCACCAGTGAAGCAGTAGGAGGCAAACCAGAGTATTTCACAGAGAGGTGACTGGATGGCACATCAGCAAGGGTTAGGCAACTCATCATCAGCCACTGATTTTCAGAAGGCGGCAAACAGTACTGCATCTGGGAAGAGAATCAAGATCAATGGCATTTGGTCTGTGTTAGGGACAAAAGCACCTTGATTTTCTGCTTATCCCTTGGAAACAGCAAGAGGGTAATGCTGCAACTAAGGTTTCTTTTTGTTGTGGGGTTTTTTTTTTAATCAAATGATTTCTTGAAAAAGAAATTTCTCCTAAGAAAGAAACTTTTAGTCTGATGTGCTTCATTATTAAAAGAATATTTATTCCTCTGGCATTGCAAAGGGTTCTTAGGGTAGGCACATGCTGTGTTTGCTGCCTGGCGTTGCAGGCCAGAGAGCACAGACCCCACTTACCAGGAGCACAGGGACTTCAGCTCATTTCTGAGTGTTCTGCATCCACTTGAGGGCACCACAGTATTGCAGCTAGCAGAGTTTTTGCTGTGTGCTGGACTGTACTGGGTTTTAAAGGAATCTTTTAGAAAAACAAAACAATTACTTTATTTAAATCCACCACCATCTTGTAAGAACGCCTATTTCTGATTTGTTTTATCTTCCCCCTGGGCATCTTGCACTCCTACACATGACCCTCTATTGCAGTACACACCTTCTATCAACCCTTTAAGTGACTTCAAACACAGAGATGAGCTTTGTGGGTGAACACTCTAAAGGAGAGGAAAATAAGTAGTAATTTAGCTCTGAGCTCTTGTGAGATATAACCTTTGCTTTGAGAGCCTGAGTGGTGACAACTCGTTTGAGAAGGGCCTGAAAGCTGAAGGCAGCTGCTGTACCCAGCATCATGTTTGCGCCAGGCATGCCAGCCCCTCACAGTGCTGCTCCAGCAGGCAAAGCCTCCTCCTCTGAGGTGCTGAACTGCTTCTTTCTTCCTTTCTACTTCCCATGACCACTTCCCCCCTTCTTCTCCATTCATACACTACTTTAACCTCAGCTTCAGATATTTCCAGCCTCAACCAGGCTGCTGCAGTCACATCTTTTATTACCCTCTGCAACATCCTTTGCAGGCAAGGGCAGGTCCAGATTTGAGTGGAGCTGCATTCTCTCAGCAAAGAGTCCCATAAATAATGTCACCTTCATGTGGCAGAGCAGGTCCACCCAGTATTGCACAGCTCCTGAGAGCAACAGAGGCTGAGCAAGCCCCAGGACCCAACGGGCCTTGAGTTGCCCTGTGTCCACTCAAAGGTGTGGTGTCTTGGCTTTGTTGTTTAAAGGAAGGCAAAGATGATGGTGGCTCATAGGTGTGTACTTGCTGGTTTTAGGGGGGTCTGAATTTTGGCCGAGAGGGTTGACTGAGGGCCTGACTAAACTGGAAAGGACAAAAGGGTGGTCTGCTCCTGCTAGGGAAAATTGCTAACCATGCAGGAGTGCTTCAGAGCACTGCAGAGAGCTGCCCAGGGAAACTTCCTAAGGGGTACTTTGAATTTAGATTTATTACTTCGGAAGAATAGAATAGAGGGTGTGTGTGCTTCTCTGGCAAGTGCTTTGAGCTTTGCAATTGGGCCTCAAAAGTGTTTCTGTTTCTATTTCAGAGGCTGGGCCAGTTCAGACTTGTCAGCACAAGAACAGGCTCCCAAATGCATAAAGCTTCAGTAGGACAGATCTGTCCTACAAAGTGAGAAAGAGCACTAATAGATTTAATTTGGGGCTCAGCCTGGGACTCTGAAGTGCCCTGGCTGGCAGAGCACCAGGTGAAGAACTGGGAAAAATTGTTTTGAGTCTCAAATCTACTGCCGGGTTGTGTGACAAACTGTGTGGCCTCTCTGAGCCTCAGCTTCACTAGCTGCATGCTGACCTTAATTATGCTCAAATTCAATGGCCTAAAACGTAAGTGTGATATTGCTGTCTAGATTTGCTTTTGTTATTTATGGCCTTGCTGAGGACCTTATCTTTCTCCATGACTCATTTCTTCCAGAGCTCTTCTGCAACAGATGAAATTTCACCTGGATAAATGGCTTTAGGCAGGCTGGCATTGGTCTAAAGGGTGGGAAAGATGAATGCCTCCTGTCACTGGGTCAGCTGCTTGCTCACCAAATATTTATCTCGAGATTTTAGCTTTGTTGAATGAGGCTGGTGATCAGGCTGTGAGATTTGAGACTGCCAGTCATTCTGGTGAGCTTGTGCCAGCCAGGGGTGAGGTGCATCCTGTGCTCTCCACAGAGGCTGCAAATCAGACAATGACTGATCTTTATGAACTGTTGGGAGAAGATAGAGATGATTCCCCGGCTCTCCACAGTGAGAACCCAGGTGTGTCCCCCTCACAGAGCTCTTGCAGTGGGAGAGCTGCATGAGGGTCTTTTGCCATCCAAGTCAGCCCTTGGCTCCTGGACTGTCACTTGCTTCACAACTCTCAAGTCAACATGTGGCTTGAAAGCCCAGAGATCAACCCCACAAGTTATGTCCGTTATCTCCTTCCTCTGTCAGGCCAGCTAATCAACTGATTTTCTGTAAAAAAGACACAACTGTGAACATAGACTCCACAAATATTTCTGAGTCATCCTTTTAATGCAGATTGGTATAGGTATCAGAAGAAAATGGTTCCTTTTCACCAGCTTCTAAGAGATGACTATTTAACAGGTACCTGCACAAATTAAAATGGCATTCAGAAATAGGCTTGACTGTATGCTTTTGTGGGGTATTCCTACCACCTTCAGAGACCTGTAGGCTCTCCTTTGGTTGTCTTTGAGCTCTGCACACTCACTGAGTAGCTCAGCTCTGATTCTCAGTCTTCAGCTCCTTTCCCTTACTGCCCAATTGCTCCATCCATGCCATGATGAGCAGCTACCTGCAAATCCCAGTTGCTCCTTGTCGTCTTCCACAAAAATCCATTAGCTTGGCAGCCTCTACTACCTTTATACCTCATCATCTTCAGTGCACATTTTTCACAGAAGTTCTTACTTTATCGCAGGTGGTCCTCTTGACCACCATCTCAGATGCAATGAGATACAGATTCCATCTGTGTTGCCACAGAGTGGTTGTATTTCTAGCTCTATCTTGTATGTCAGCACTACACAAAATAACCTTTGCCCCCGTTTTCATTTCACATGAAAATCCTATTCATTCAATCTGACTGAAACATCTACATGCAGCAGAACATAGGTATGAAGGACTCTGTCAATAAATTTAAGCAGGGATACACAGCTTGCCTCTATTTTTTTTTCTGCTCTGTGTCTCTTATGAATATAAAGTGGGAAATTAGTATTAGAATTACATCACTGGACTGAGGTGCAGAAAGAAGGCATCAGTCATAGGTGATGTTAGATGGGTAAAATTTCCCATGGACTTTTTCTTGGACTGCTTTGAAACACAGAAAAGCATATGATTAAAGAAGCCTGCTCATTCTTAAATATATGTAAATGATTATTTAATTTGAAAAAAAACAAACAAACATGTAGGTGGCGTTGCAAAGTTGCCATTAAAACACTGGTTTCCTAGTGTGAAGTAAAGAAAAAATGAAAGCAATCCTACTTGAGGCTTTATGTCAAATGGTGCTCACTGCATAGTGACTTTATAACATAAACATGTTCATGTCAGACCAGAAATGAATAGTTTTCCATTAATTTTACTTGTTTGATAAACAAGATGGGATTATGCGTGTATTTTCTTTTGAAACAGCGTATTTAGCAAGCATGTGCTGCTGCTGGATCCCAATTAAAGCTCAAGTACAGTCACCTGTCATACTGCTCTCTTAGTTGTTTCCTGTCTGTGAAGTCAACCTGCATATAATTCTCTGTCCTTGAATTTTGCAATTACCTCTGAGTAGTTTGATTTACCTTTAAGATGGTTAGAGTAAAAATAAATAATAGACTCATCAAGAGTCATACCAAGAGTCACTGAGTTCATGAACAGAAGTGCCAGGTGTGCGGTCATCATCCATCCTGTTTGTATCTAATCCATCTGCCTCTTTAGGGACTCAGAAGTGTACCTGGATTTGTCAAACAACAGAGTGAGAAAAAAAAAAAAGAAGTCTTGGAAATCAAGTGAAAGAGCAAAGCTTCATAATACTCTATAAACAGGGAAGTATTTTCCTATCACTTCTGTTCTTGCTATTTGTATTACCATAAACAGCACCTGTTACATGTTGAGACACATACGTGAGGGTATATCCCAGCAAGTATCTTAGAAATAATGATATATTATAATCAGGGGTAATCCACCTTCTATTTTTACTTTTACATTTAGAAATGTTCTGGGGTTTTTGAGAGAAATGAGCTAGGATGCACCTGTAAGCTGCTACAGCATGTTTACTTCTTATATAAGTTTGTTTTGTGATGATTCCAAAGGCCAAGGGTCAGTTGTTTTACCTGCTCTACAACCACCCAGTGCCAAACAAGCACACAAAACAGAAGGCAGGAAAGAAAGGGATAGTAGAAAACATTTGATGATAAAGGAAGTTAATGCACAATTTGATATATCTTCACATGTCATAATTTCTTTTAGCATTTTTGAATCATAGTATCAGCTATGTGCAGCTGAGGCACAGACAAACCTAACCACTGGTTGTGTGGTTTCTTATGGACATCAATGCTAGAAATGCTTTATTTGCAGTGAAAAAAAAAAATTCTGTTAGAAAACAGAATGAAAGGGGATAAAAAAATCATCCCACATCCCTGTTTTGTTTTTTTTTTAATTGTCTTTGAGATTAAAACTTTCATGGTAAACTCCTAGCTTAGACAATGAAGTGTTACTTTCTTAATCAACAATAACAATAGCAACACTTTTCCCCAATAACTTTCTTTGATTTGCTTGCTTAATTTGCTTCCTCCATTGCTCACTTCTTCTAAATGCCTCCATCTGTTGGGATTCTGATGTTGGGATTTAATACATAACAGAATGCACAAAGAGCTCGCTCTTAATCTCGCTCTTACCCTTTTGAGCACCAGAGTGGTTGTGTGACTGTGTGGCATCTGAATCACTTTCATGGATTTACTGTAAATGGCAGAGGTGCAATAAAACAGGAACTACATGACCTCAGTGCTACTGCACTGATGAAGTCATTCACTTCGATGACATCAATACTTGTGCACCTACTCTTTTGTCAGATTGTCCTCAGTGATATTCTTCAGAAGAAATTTTCATCTTCCAGAGACCTCTTCCTCTCCTGATATTATGATTATTTAGTGGGGTGGGATTTTCTGCGTTCTACTAATTTGTTCCTTCTTTTGCTTCCTGAAATGACATTTTGGGTCTAGCGAAGAGTTTTCTGATGTTAAATTAACAATCTGCTAATCCTCTGTGCACACTGAAACACAAATTCAAACAGAAGGTGAGGAAGGCTAGCTAATGAAGCAGCTAAACCTCTGCTTGCTGTTATTTCAAACCACACGGCTTGCTGTGAACACATGAATATAGGGGGGTAAGTTCTTCCAAAAATAAGTATTTTTAGCTAATGACCATGGCACTTTTAATATATTCTATATTATTTTAAAAAACCCACTTTAGAACAGTTCAAAGTGGTATCTTGTTTTGACATTTAAAATAAAACTGGAATTACTTTTTTCCCCATTTGCTCTCATATCACTTTTTGCTCGAGATTTCAGGGGCTTAAAGGTGACACTTGATGTCACAGTAAACCCCACATGTCATGTTGATAGTTTCTGAAGAGAAAATGTGGGTGAAATTAAAATTTTCACAGGTTTGTTTCCTACTGTGTGTTCCACTGTTATATTTGACGTGAAAACGAATCTATTCTTTGCCACGGTTCATAGTTTACTAGTAAAGTAATGTTAGCACCCGTGATGGCAAACAGATCAAACGAGTCCTTCGGAACGCTGCTTTGGTTACTGAATGGGTCCCAGACCCTGTCTCCCAGGCTCAACACAACTACACAGCAAATGAAATCACTGGTGGATGCTCTGGAGTGGGAAATGCTGCTGCTGCCTGTGACTGAGAGATGGAGCAGATGAGGAAACTTCAGCAGGATCTTCCTTCTCAGCCCACCTCCTGCAGTCCTGATACACGTAAAGGTATGCAGGACATTATTAGTTGGGTTAATGTGCAAAACCCATAATTTTTACTGCCATGACTTTTGCTGTGGATCACATTTTTTTGTGTCTGGAACAATGCAGTAAGAGGAGTTATCTGTCTTTTTTGAAATACGTGTGCAGGACACAGTCATAATTCCATGTCCAGCATAACCTGAAGTGTTGGAGGGATCCCTGCCCCAAAGGTCCTGGTAAGAGTCTCACTCAGGCTGGTGAGACCATCCTTCTGCTGAACCAGAGACGAGGTTTTTGCCTATCCCTTAGACCAGCTCTGCTGTCCTTCTCCATTGATGAACCACCTCAAGGTCATTTTCTTCTCTCTGCAGATGACTTTTCTCCTGCTTTCCAAAGCAGGCAAGATGCTCTGAGGAGTCTGGTGGGTGCAGAAGTGTGCAAGACTCAGCAGGAGCACAGAGTTCTGAGGAGGGCGGCCTCCTACCACAGGATAGGACCTGTTGGATCAGCTTAGTACATCTCATTCCAGCATCCTCTCCAAATGCTGAGCTTGGAACTGGGTTGAGGTATCCATCAAGAAAGATACTGTTGCCTCCATGTGTGTGGTGGCCATCAACTCTAGTGTCAAGTGAGATCAAGTAATAAGCTGTGTCATTTGTTCACGCTTAGGAGATTGCACCAAACATGATTAGCAGGGTACACGGTGTGGGTACAGAATGGGAGGTTTAATATGAGAGAGACATTTATATCCTGGGATTTGCCCATTTCCCAGCTCAGCTCTACTTCACTATGAGCTGAGAACTTGTTAAGGGTCTTGGGCAGTTATGGGAATAGCTGTGACTTGTCTGAGTAAGGACAAACCCTCCAGCCCTGTCCAAAGGAGCTTCACATCTCCACAACAGAAGGCATCAAGTACTGGTTTGATTGGAGGAGAGGGTGTGTGAGGGGTGGGCTAGGACCAGAAGGATCAGAGCTATAAAGGAAAGCAGGTCCTGAAGGTATAAATGCTTCAATCCAACTGAGTTTGGATGGACCCTCAGGGTACATCTACAGGGCTGCTGTGAAGTTCTTGCCATCTTGTCACAAGAATCAGGGAAGGTGAAAGGATTGTTGAGCACTAAGCACTCTGTAGACACGTGATTCTCTTGATCATTTGTTTCTTTTTCCGTATTCACGCAAGCCTTGCAGCTCTACTGACCAGTCTGGATTCTCCAACACTCTCAGTTGCTTTCAGGTGAATCTTGCCTTTCTGAACATGATTTCAAGTATGTGGCTGGACTCCAAGGCACCTGTTCCTTTCAGGATGGTAGTTCTAGGTATCAGACACTCTCTTGAGGACAACACTCCTCATACGTGTGTTTCCCAGGGTAGCTAAAGGAAAAAAGATATGTCTCTGCTTAGTTTCAAAAGCCAGTTTGAGAGGTGACAATAAAGGGCATCTCTGAAGGAAAAATACCTTTTGGTATGTGCTGCAAGCTAGGAGCAGTCACTGGCATATAGCACAATAAAATCACTCTGGAATTGTCTGGGTCCCCAAGGAAAATGTTACGTTAAGACTAAAGAAAACACACTTGATTTATTGCCCAGTGTTTTATAATGTGCTTGAAATCAGTACATTGCATACATTTCAATTTCCATTGCTCTAATGATCTGACAATTTCCTGAAATGCTTTAATGGAGTTTCCACTGACCTTAAAATAATAATATTTTTCAGAAAGTGGTTCAGTGCAGACTTTTATGAGACAAATGGAGCCAGACTTCTCTTTCAAAATTATGCTTTTTGCAAATGTGCTTGCTTCTACAAATCTCAGAGCTGTTTTTCAGAGTGACAGGAGTAGCATAAATGCCAGTGTCTGCAGCAGCAGTTGTTCTCACAGCTCTGAAATCTCAGTACTGAATGGGCAAAGCAGTAACTTACTGCAGACAGAAATAGGTCCAGAAGAAGATCTGAATGTCTTTCAAACTACTAGTGAATGGTGTGGGATTGCTTGTGTCTTGTGGCCACCTTCGACTCCGTGGGCAACTCACATGTTCATATGAATATTTACAAATAACATTTATCCTGTCATAAACTGTTCTTATTAAATGTGCTTAGGTTTATCTTTTTCTTCTTCTCCTCCCTTCACTTTTTAACCTGCATTATGTAAAAGTTTCAGGATCTTCTACTCTCAGCATCCTGGTTCTTTCCACACAGAGACACTGCGACTGTCTTACTCTGGGTTTGAGCATTTGAAATTAATTTGCTTAGCCTTAGTTTCCTAATCCTGTTTGCTCAAAACCATACTGCTCTTTGGCAAGCTTTTCACAGCCTTTCTTCTTCATTCCTACTGGACTCCACAGTTACCAGAAATCTGTCTCTTTCCCCAAAATATTTTGACAATAGAGCCTCACGCATGGACATAGAAGGATTTCCTTTACAATTTCCAACATGTATATGACTCAACATCTTTTCTTTCTCCTCAGTTTTGTCAGACCAACTGATTTCTAAAGGAACAATTACCTAAAGGTTGGCAGAATCTTGCCCTTACTGGTCTTCAGTGGTGCCAGTTCGGTAAATGTTTAACAGATTGAGGTTCAATTGTATGTAATACCAGAGAGTCTCTAAAATCTCAAGCAATTCAAGCTCATGCAATTGAACATGTGCTCAGATGTGGATGTACAACTTTTTCAAGGATGTTTAACCTCCAAAAGTGGACTGGGTTTTGTTACTCCTCTCAGTTCCAGGGTTCCCCTGTTGTCCTAGTGCCTGGATGTGATGGGTTTATGAACCGCTCTGTCCCTGCTCCTCTGGGAAACAGTAGGAAAACAGTAAGGAAATTGATCTGCAATAAAATCCTATTGCAGCTGTGTCTGAACTCTTCCCAGCCTTACTTCACATCAAGACAAGGATGAACATATGCACCACATATCTAATCTGCCATCTAACCTTCACTCGTTAATCTGTGGTATTTATAGAGTGCTTATCAGTAGATTAGGCATTTGCCTTCAATGATATAAGACAGACTTAAGTTTAATATGATAGTGGGCTCCATACTACATTAAAATGTTGATTGTCTCAACCACTTTTCTCAGCAGGGGAGGGGGCTGAAGGGAGGAGGTACCTTTTCAGTGCCACCCTGGAGATGGCATTGCTAGCCAGGAGCAATTTCTAACTGTGTTTTTTCAAAACTCTGATCATTTCCTACCTCGCTTTCCAGCATTTTCCACTTGCTGAGCAGTAATAAGTGGTATATATGTCTACATTTAAAATGACAGATGGTGCCTGTTTCAGTGCTGATAAGGGTGACTGTACGAACACCGTAGTCTTGGTGAGGAAGCTGTATTAAAATGGCACAACCTGATACAAGGTCATTTCTAGTGTATTTTATAATAGCTTCACACCTTCTGCCCTAGGTATGCCCTTATAAAAGTTTGCCAGTTTACCCTTGTAAAAGTTCACCATTTTTTTCCTAGCATGAAGAAAGAAAATGATTGATGTTGAGCACCTTAAAACCTGCTCCTATTTCAAGATTGACATACACTTTCCATACACTGCTTAGAACAGACCCTTACCTCTAACACAGGGAAGAAATGTCCCAGTAGCAGCACATCCGCTAGCGCGTGCTCAGCTCTGCTGCAACTGCAAAGTGATGAATGCTCAGATTTTTAGCTGAAGGTGACTCTGACCCCATGCTACTGAGAGGCAGGATAAAGCTGTTCAAAAATCATGGAAAGTTTAGTTTTCCAGCTGGGTTGGTTAGTTTATTTGTTTTAAACAACCATGAATAACCTTTTGGGTTTATTTATGCATTTTCATGCATGGAATTTCATTGCTGCTTTAGATTTATAAGAAGCTGAAGAATAAAGAAATAGGTTCTTGTGTCACCCTGTCTTCTGCCCGAGAAGCATCACTGAGCTGATTATTTGCTTTCTGTGCTAATATTTTAGTCTCAGGTTTGGTTACAGCTCCGAATGGCACGGGTTTGCATTCACATTTGCAACAGCTAAAGTACGATTGGTCAGCATAAAGTCTCTAACAAAATGTCCTTGGTCTAAAATGAGAAGAAACTCTCCTTTCTGCAGCCAGTGACAAGCACCTGCCCAAATGTCATTTTAAAAGCTGCTCAAGTGTGTTTGGAAAGAAAGAACAGCAGAATGTTACTTAAATGCAGATGCTCAGGGTAGGTTTTTAGGAAAGGGGCTTCTCAGAGCTCCTACTTCATGTCAAGGTGTGGGGCAGAAGTTAGAGACATTTGCCTTTTTTCTAACTTGGCCACCAGAGGCAAGTTTAAACAAAGGTCTGCTTTCAGTGACAGACATTTCACTGCAGGGCCTCATGGGGCAGCTGCCTCTCTATCAGTTTGCAACTTCTATTGACATGGCTGTCATCAAAAAGATGTGGGTTTTACCAGACCTAATTAAGCAAAGTATCTTAAGCACATGTTTAACTTCAATCACTTGAGAAGTTCACCCAGCAACCTTCAAGATAAGTTAAACATGTTTAAATTATCTGGATTTATAAGCCTTGCTTCAGATATAAGGGCCAAATCCTAGTTTTCCATTGGAAAAAAAAAAAAAAAAAAAGACACTGCTTCAGAGCTTGTTTCAAAGCTGAGCAGGTTTTAGCTTGGGGATGATAATTCCCACTATCTGCCTGGTCAAAGTAGGTGGTCTGAATGGTAGCTCTCAGTTGCTTTAGCTGAGAAATGAGTATCTTTATGGCTCAAGAAAAATACTGCACACCATGGGACAAGGAGAAGATGGAACCCTTCTAGAAAGATATCTGTTTTATTACTGTCTCCTTTTGTCATCATTAAAGCTGTTCGTGAAGTCAGATTTCCTCAAAAGTACCAGTGACATGACATTCACCCAACTCTTCCCAGAAAACAACATGTATAAAACTCCTAGAGAAAATCCTGTTCTAAAGTCATATAGATCTTTATAGGCCAATTAAATGTTTGTATGGGAGAACAGAGAGATAAGAGATCACTGAATCAAGGAATATGTGCATGTACCAGACTGATGTGACAGGATGACCTCAAAAAGGCTGCTGTCATCTTCCTAGGAATGTGTTTCTTTCTTCTAGCCCTTATGAAATAACAGTGGAAGATTCTTCTGCATCTGCCTCCAGTTTCATCTTTTAGGAAAGTAGGAGAACTCACATCACTGCTCAGTAATAACTTAGTTACTATATACATTTTGCACCAATACATATAGTCCAGCATATCTATACTTGTACATATAGACTATTCTACACAAAGGACAATGTTGTATTTTCTGCCCCATAGTTAAATTATGATAGATGTTTAAACAACTCCCAGCATAGAGTGAGCTATTCCGAAGAGCAGTGCCTTCAAAGTTTGAGTATATAAATGCTTGCTGATGATACAAAATTATTCAGAGGAAGACTAGGGCTGTCAGAAGAACTGCAGGTCTTTATGAAAATCACCAGCTAGGTGTCAAATGATAATTCAATGCATATGTCTATGTGGTGGCAAAAGATGCACATAAGATAAAACACTCTTGACTCCAGTCCTGACTAAGATGAGATCCTCTTAACTGATGACTGTCACTCAGGAGTAAAACTTAGGGGCTGAGACAGTGGCAACAACAGCTCAGTGTTCAGGAGTCACATCTGGGAAGGACAAACCACAGAATCACAGAATGTCAGGGGTTGGAAGGGACCTCAAAAGATCATCTAGTCCAATCCCCCTGCTGGAGCAGGATCACCTAGACCAAGTCACACAGAAATGCATCCAGAAGAGTTTTGAAAGTCTCTAGAGAAGGAGACTCCACAACCTCTCTGGGCAGCCTGTTTCAGCGCTCTGTGACCCTCACCATGAAAAAGTTTTTCCTTATGTTTACCCAGAGCCTCCTATGATCCAGCTTGTACTCATTATCCCTTGTCCTGTCACTGGATGTCACTGAGAAGAGGCTGGCTCCATCCTCCCGACACTTGCCCTTTACCTATTTGTAGACATTAATAAGGTCCCCCCTCAGTCTCCTCTTCTCCAGGCTAAAGAGACCCAGCTCTCTCAGTCTCTCCTTATAAGGGAGATGCTCCACTCCCTTAATCATCCCAGTGGCTCTGCACTGGACTCTCTCCAGTAGCTCTATGTCCTTCCTCAACTGAGGTGCCCAGAACTGGATACAGTACTCCAGGTGGGGTCTCACCAGTGCAGAGTAGAGGGGGAGGAGAACCTCCCTCGACCTGCTGGCCATGCTCTTCTTAATGCATCCCAGGATGCCATTGGCCTTCTTGGCTGCAAGGGTGCATTGTTGGCTCATGGCCATCCTCTTGTCCACCAGGACTCCCAGATCTTTTTCCCCAGAGCTGCTCTTCAACAGATCAGCCCCCAACATGTACTGATACATGGGGTTGTTTTTCCCCAGATGCAGTACTTTACACTTGCCTTTATTGAACTTCATTAGGTTTCTCTCTGCCCATCTTTCCCGCCTGTCCAGGTTACACTGGATGGCAGCACAGCCTTTTGGTGTGTCATCCACTCCTCCCAGTTTTGTATCATCAGCAAACTTGCTGAGGGTGCACTCTATCCCTTCGTCCAAGTCATTGATTAATATATTGAACAGCACTGGACCCAGGACTGACCCCTGGGGAACACCACTACCCACAGGTCTCCAACTAGACTCTGCTCCACTGACCACAACTCTCTGGGCTCTGTCCTTCAACCAGTTTCCAATCCATCTTAAGCTTCCTTAAGCTTGGCTGCAAGGATATCATGGGAGACGGTATCGAAAGCTTTGCTGAGCTTGAGATATACCATATCCACTGCCCTCCCCTCATCTATCCATCTAGTTATGCCATCATAAAAAGCTATCAGTTTAGTCAAGCATGACTTCCCTTTGTTGAATCCATGTTGACTACTTGTGCTGAGCCTCCTTTCCTTGATATGCTTTGAGATGGTGGCAAGAACGAGCCGTTCCATCACCTTTCCAGGAATGGAGGTGAGGCTGACCGGCCTATAGTTACCTGGGTCCTCCTTCTTGCCCTTTTTGAAGACTGGGATGACATTGGCCTTCCTCCAGTCTTCAGGCACCTCTCCTGTTCTCAAGGACCTCTCGAAGATTATGGAGAGTGGCCTAGCAATGACCTCTGCCATTTCCCTCAGCACTCGTTTATCTTGTCTGAGTGGGGAAAGAGATAATAAATAATGCAAGTGTGTAAGCTTTGTAATTTTTCTGTTCCTACCAGATTAATTGGTAGTAAAGATATGGTTGAAGATAGAAATTGCAAGCAAAACCTTGTCAGAATTTCAAATAAAAGTGCCTTTAGTTTAGTCTCTAGTTCAGCTCCACTTTTGGAATATGGTGATTAATGTATCTCCTCCATCCAGAATTTGAAATGCTATGGTAAAGGTTTGTTGTGGTTATCTCAGTTGAATCTCTGAGTCTATGCTTGCTATGACTTGCGTTTGGCAGAATGTATACTCTAGTCTGTAAGCAGATCAGCATACAGGAACTCCAAGTGTCTGATACTGTGTTGTCCTTTATGGTGTCCTCACTCTGGCACACAAGTGTATCAAAATATATTGATGCTGTAGGGCATTTTCTTGTAGCAAAAAGTAGTTTAGCCTTTCTTCAGACTTACTGGCTTTTAGATAAAGCTTTGGCGGTAAACTGTATTGGGAACTATTTCAAAGTGTTAGAGATATCCAGGTGTTACAAATACCAGGATTTTGAGAATGGAGAATGCTTTTCAGTTTCCATTCTTTGTGTTCCACAAAGAGAGTATGGTGGGACTTAGAGAAATGTGCATTTAAAAGTCAAGGAACTCAGAAATTGTTTTGTGAAGAATTCTCTTTTCTCATTACTTTATAGGAACTATCAGATGCCTGATTAGTCTTCTACATAGATAAAATATTGTACTTTATTTGATTTGTCTGTATGTCATTTTATTTTATTTCTAAAGTTTATTTTCAGTACTGTGTGAGGATTGCTAATAAAGCTCTTGGGTTTTGGTAGCCCAAGTTATCCATACGCTTGTGAAACTTGTGCATAAAACAATTTGAACAATTCCAAATCCATATCTCTTTCTAGTATACAGAGATTAAAATTGCATTATAAAACACTGCCTTTTTTTTTTTTTTTTTTTTTTTTTTCTGATTTGCAGGTAGAAAAAATAACTGGCCACCTCTTCCTGAAAATTTTCCAGTGAATCCATGTTTCTACCAGGACTTTTCTGTAGATATTCCTGTAGAATTCCAGAAGACAGTAAAGATTATGTACTATTTGTGGATGTGTAAGTATTTTTATTTTTTTTAAGAAAAAAACAAAAGTGACTATTCGAATTTGATGAGACCTACCTGCTACTTTGGCCTTTGCAACATCTGTGATGAGAAATTGTTTTAAATCCAGAAGTCAAATGTTGAAGTGAAATCTTTTTCTTAGCTTCAATTTTAAAAGTATTGGATTATTTTATACAAACTTCCATAGAAAAAAAAGGGGAGGATTATCTTAACGCAGTTTGATTATAGTATATTACAGTTTTCTGTTTTAAATATCTCTGTTGTTGTAAAATGAGCTTTGACCATCTATTAGCTTAGAAATAATTTTATTGGTTTTAAAATCTGCTTATATATTAAGAAATATAGTTCACAATCAGTGTTAATAGACTTGTGAGTTTAAAAAGTGTAATATACATTTGCTTTATAACAGACAGTTTTATATAGTTTAACATAGTCTATAGTGGAGGCTTAATATAATTATGGTCTATTTAAAAAAATAGTGTAATGTAAATTAGCTGAAGAATCAGTCCATGTTGCAATTATTCTTTGTACACCAAGAATGCTCTACACAGAATTTGTGGAGTTAATTTTGCCCTCATTCAGGTGCTATGTGTTGACTGGAGAAAGGCTGGATGAACCAAATGTACAAATACCATGAAATTTGTTCCTTCTGCCTTGTCCATTGTGATGAGACACTAATAAATACTTTGAGACTGATGAACTTCCAAAGATTTGGGTATTTTAATGCCATTAATATATTTTCAGCATACTGCAAGGATATTAATTTCAGAAATCCTCTGTATTTTTTTCAGGCTCCAGATATAGTTAGCAAGTCTGCATAATTTTACCTGTTATTCTGGTAATCTTATTACTGTGATTAAACCATCTAATTGAAAAACATAAAATAAGCAGGCAGCATTGAATCCACTAAATTAAATTTCATTGTAATCTACAGCTTTCTATATTCATTGTTGGGTCATTAATCTTTAAGCAACTGAATTCACTGCTGAAGGTGGAATTAGTCACTCATAAATCTGACAGACATATAAATTTAATATGAAATCTAAGATCAGGTACTCCAAAATTTTAGGATAGTTATTAATTCTGGCCATTTGCAGGACTGAGGTCCTCCAGTCCTCAGGCACCTCTTCTGTTCTCCACGACCTTTCAAAGATGATGGAGAGTACCTTAGCAATAACATCATCCAGCTCCCTCTGCACTCATGGGTGCAGCCCATCAGGGCCCATGGACTTCTTTCTCAGTGTCCAGTTTGCCTAAATGATCTCTAACCTAATCCTCATCTACCAAGGGAGTCTTCCTTCCTCCAGACTCTCTCCTACCTCAAGGGACTGGGATTCCTGAGGGCTGGTCTTAGCAGTAAAGACTGAAGCAAAGAAGGCATTCAGTAATTCTACCTTCTCTGCATCCTCTGCCACCAGGGCTCCCACCTCATTCAGCAGTGGGCCCAAATTTTCCCTATTCTTCCTTTTACCACTGATGTATTTGAAGAAGCCCTTCTTATTCTCTTTTACTTCCTTTGCCAGAGTTAATTCCAAGAGAGCCTTGGCCTTCCTTGTTGCATCCCTACATACCCTGACAACGTTTCTATAATTCTCCCAAGAGACCAGTCCCTTTTTCCACATACTGTGAATTTCTTTCTTCCACATGAGTTTTTCCAGCAGCTCCTTGCTCATCCATACAGGTCTCCTGCCTCCTCTACTTGAATTTTTATTCAAAGGAATGCACCTATCTTGACCTTGGAGGAAGTGATGTTTGAATGTCAACCTGCTCTCTTGGGTCCCCTTACCTTCTAGAGTCTTAGGCGAAGGGATTCCTCTAAGTAGGTCTTTGAAGAGGTCAAAGTTAGCCCTGCTGAAGTCCAGGGTTCTAATCCTACTTATTGCCCTGCTTCTTCCACAAAGGACCCTGAACTCTACCATCTCATGATCACTGCAACCAAGGTTGCCCTCAACCTTCACATCCCCAACTAGTCCTTCTTTGTTAGTACAAGGTCCAGCAGCACACCTCTCCTTGTTGGCTCCTCCACCACCTGTGTCAGAATGTTATCACCAATGATCTGCAGGAAACTTTTGAACTGTGTATGCTTAGCTATGTTGCCTTTTGTCACGGTTTAGGGTCAGGGCAGCCCCTTAGACCTATAACAGATGCTCTCTGTTAACCTCCCTCCCTCCCTCCCCAAAGGGAAAGAGAAAGGGAATAAGGGAGAGAGACTTAACGATTAGAAAAGGAAACTAGAACAGCTTTAATGAAAATGAAAATAATAATATTAAAAATGGAATATATACAAAACTAGTATTGAACCCAACCCCCCAATGATAATAACATCACTGTCACCACCGATGCTGTGGAGCTCGCACTGGGAGAGTCCCAGACTGGGCCCCACAGCAGACAGGAGCTGTGTTCAGGAGCTGGATTCTGGTACCAGATTCAGAAACACACAGATAGGGATTGAAGGCAGAAAGGACAGAGTCCTCCTTGGATGCTTTGAGGAAGGAACTGAAAAAGGACCTGAGCAAAGCTGGCAAAGCAGTCGAAGAGGGCGCAGAGAGAGTGAGAAAGAGAGAGCGAGACCTTCCCGATCCCTCAGCTTAATACCAAATATGCCGTATATGGGATGGAATACCTCGTTGGTCAATTTATGGTGACCTGTCCTGTCCACTCCTCCCTGCAGGTGCGGCCTTTCACATTCTTTCTACAGGAATGTTCATTAAGTTCATGATTGTACATTTCCATCTAACAGTCTCTCAGGGTAGGAAAGATGGAATTCATCACAGTTCGTGTCCACAGGTTTCAGGTTCATCTCAGGAGGTCACTGGATGCCAATTGATGAGCCTAGCTCCTGTCATCACCATAATGTTATCCTGATAGACACTTATCGAACACTGTTAATGTTATGCAATTAATATACAGCTTTGAATTGAGTATTCTCACCCAGAGTTAAATTGTCTTGAGGTACACGCTGTACTTCACCATCTTTCATCATCACCCACCAAGTACTTCCAGGTCCTTGAGCTAAAGCAGTCTCAGAAATGGGTTTGACTTTGCCTGAAGCAGGAAATACCCACACAGTTTTCCTCAACAGATTCCTTTCATACACGACAGGGACTTTATCCCCTTCTACTGTGTGTAATGAGTCGGACTGAGCAGGACCAGCTCGATTAATGGATCCTCTGGTGTTGACTAATCAGGTGGCTTGGGCTAAATGCTTGTCCCAGTTTTTAAAGGTTCCACCTCCCATTGCTTTCAAAGTAGTTTTTAACAATCCATTGTATTGTTCAGTTTTTCCACCCTCTTCTGGGTGCTACTACCCACGTGTGAGGGGGCTGCCAGCGTCTGCCACCCTGCCTGCTGTGCGGCCACACGTGCCCGGGAGAGTGGCCGTGCCCGGGACGCTGCCCCACCTGCAGCTCCCGCTCCCCTTCCCCGGCGCTGATTTGAATAATTCAGTGTGGCCTCGTCTCGGGGGCACCGTTGTCTTCAGCGAAGGCAAATCAGCAGCCTGGGCAGCCTGTTAAGAGGGCCCCAGCCTGCTGCCTTCTTCTGTAAATCAGGATTAATGAGACGGTGGAGGAAACGCAAAGCCCAGCGCAGCTCTGCTGGCAGCTCACGCCACGCCGCAGCCGGGCTCACAGGCAGCGGCTGCCTTCGTGTCCTCGGGCACCAGCAGGGACAGTGCCAACCAGCACCGTGCCAGGAACTTGCCCTTGCCCCGTTCCACTGCTCCTCCCTGCTTCCCAATGCAGCCGCAGGTCCTCTGCTGCCAGTGATGCCCTGTCCCGCTGAGCGCAGCCTGTGCCACCACAGTGCCACACAGCCAGTGGTTCCCGGCACAGGAACGGGTGCTGAGCAAGGCACTGTGATACCAGGGCTGACCCTTGGTGGGATCCTGCATGGACCAGATGCCAGCGCCCAGGGAACCAGGCTGGAGCATCCTCTTTGAAGAGTGGCCGTGCTGCACCCTCTGTGAAGCCTCTGGGCTTCAGCTCCACCTTCGCACCAGGCAGTTGTGCCGGGGTCCCTGAGCAGCCATTGCAAAGCCATGCCCTGGTGGATCTGCCAGCGAGGGTCTCCTTTCAGCCACCCTTGCCCACTCTTAATGGCACTCGTCACCCTCTGGGCCCCGAAACTCCCCTGGGAGCAGGACAGGATGGGGAAGAAACCCTGCAGAGAGCTGCCGGTGCTGCTGTCCTGTGCCAGAGGATGGTTGGGTGAGCGGGGCTGGGGGGATCCTGCAATGGGGGGGCACATTTGATGCAGTTTTGCAGCCATAAGAAGATGTGGGGTTTGTGTTGGACCCCGCAGCTCGGAGCAGCAGGGCCGTGGGCACAGCCAGCTGCCAGTGCAAGCACTGACCAGAGGGGAGAGGTGTGACATTGCTGGTAGCGGCTTTTCCTCCATCTGAATTTGTGCGGCCTGTCCTCTAATCATTTGTACGTTATCCATCATCCTCTGCCTCCCCAGCCCTGCTGTCGCACAGCTCCGGGCAATCTATCTTACCGTTAAAAAATTGTCTCTCTTACACAGGGGCTTTCAAACAAGACAAATAGAAAGACTAAGATCTGGTACTGAGATGCTGTGTACAGGGTGTGATACATAAAGCGGCGGGTAAAAGATCCCATCTGATTGTCGGGAGCAGATCTACGGCGCTGTCGGCACGGCACAGTCCCTCCAGAGGGGGATGAGCAGGATTCGGCAGCGTCTCCTCTCCAGCCCTGGGGGCTGGAGAGGCCCTGCCAGCCCCTGCACAGGCACGGCACAGCCAGACCAGGCATCCTGGGCAGCTTTCCCGACACCTGAGGCCGAAGTCTGGCAGCCTGGCACAGAGCCTGTCACAGAGCCCGGCACAGAGCCCTCCTGCACCATCTACCTGTGGTTCCCAGTCTGCTGGGACTGACCCTACTGCTGCTGCTGTTGCTCTGCCTGTGAAACCCCTCACTCACGTCTGGGGTATTTTGAACTTTGTTATCGGCTGGTCGGATGGTGTTGGGCAGGGAGGGTGGGAGCACCACGGGCTGAGCCCACTGCGGCTGCTCCAGGAGGCAGATGGAAATCTGAACACAGAAGACAGCTCAGACATGGCAGCTGGGGTGGAGGCTCCTTCTCTGGAGAGAATCCAGACCCTGCCTGGACTCAATCCTGGGGCTCCAGCTCTGGGTGACCCGGCTGGAGCAGGGGGGTGGCACCAGATAATCTCCAGAGAGTCCTTCCAGCCCCTACCTTGCTGAGATTCTGTGATTCCATGTTTCTGGTACCAGCAGAGATGTATCTGTCTGTGTTAAACTCCATTCCTACAGCGACTGAGTGTTGCCTTATAGGATTTCTCTTCTTTCCATAATAAAGTTATTGCAATCCCTATGCTCTTCTTCGCCCCTGGGCAGACCTACCCAGGGGTGGCTGATGCCACTGAGAGCGATGCCCTCGGCAGAGGCTGTACTAGGGCTCGTGTGGGCAGAGCTGATGGTGAGCTCTGAAAAGACCTGGGTGTGCCTCCGTCAGCTATAGCATCATTAAACCACTGATGAGACCATCGTCACGCCACAGAAGGTAAGAGGGGTCCCGCCAAGCACCCGCCTCCCCCAAAGGTTCTCTGCTAAAACACACCTGCTTTCGAGGCGGAGCAGAGACCAGACACGTCGAGCCTGCCAGAGCCTGCACACGCCCAGAGCAGCTGAAGAATCAGGATGAGACACTAAATGTTCCCCTTCCAGCCCCGTTCCTGGGGGTGCAGGCGCCCGGGGAGCCGCAGCTGCCGGTGGAATCCGTGC
>WTSP01008385.1:118085-132535 GCA_025331215.1 Actenoides lindsayi
ATTGTTGGCTCATGGTCATCCTCTTGTCCACCAGGACCCCTAGATCTTTTTCCCCAGAGCTGCTTTCCAACAGATCACCCCACAACCTGTACTGTACATGGGGTTGTTCTTCCCCAGATGCAGCACTTTACACTTGCCCTTGTTAAATTGCATTAAATTTCTCCCTGTCCAGCTCTACAGCCTGTCCAGGTCACACTGGATGGCAGTACAGCCTTCTGGTGTGTCAGACACTCCTCCCAGTTTTGTATCATCAGCAAACTTGCTGAGAGTACACTCTGTCCCTTTGTCCAGGTCATTGATGAATATATTGAACAGCACTGGACCCAGTACTGACCCCTGGGGAACACCACTCCCCACAGGCCTCCAACTAGACTCTGCTCCACTGACAACTCCTCTCTGGGCTCTGCTTTTCAACCAGTTTCCAATCCATATCACCAGAGAACTTCATTCTGTCCTTATATAAATCTATGCTCTTCTAAGTCCTAGATACCACGGTCTGTTCTGATATTTTCCCCACTTTCCCTTAAAGAATATCTTAGAAAAGATATAGGGCTAAGAAAGGTTCCAAAAAGGCTAACAAGATGATCAAAGGCACGGTACCACTCTAAAGAAAGAACAATTGTGGAATCTACATCTCTTTAGTTTGGACAAAGGATGACTGTGGGAATCTTAACAAGATTTCTAAAATAAAGCAAGCTATAGAAACAGTGAATAGGGTTTTACTGATTCCTTTTTTTCTCCCCAATATGAGAGCAAGAAGGCATCAAATCCAGCAAATCTCATGTTTGATCAAGTTTTGTCTCATGTGCAGCATTGAAAGAGGTCCTCGAGGTAGGCTGATGTGGGTGTTCATGTGTTTCAGGAGTCAGACTGGATGTGATCATAGGGTATAAATTAATTGAGAGTTATTAAATGCTAAAATCACTGTGATTCAGGAATTCTCTAAGCTGCAAATGACTGAAGGCAAGAAAAGTACTTATGAGAAGAGTGGTGTATATCTTACACTTCCTGAAGGACTCACATTTGCCTACTGTCAAGGTAAGGATGAGATGGCCACTTACGCTCCTATAATATCTGACAAGTCTCTTCAGCCTTCCATGTATTCTAGTAGGCAAATTAAGTCTATGGGCTAAGAGCCAAAAATACTCTATGCTTTATAGTCTTGAACCCAATTGGATACTTAAGAATGTGTGTAAATGACTGGATATTTGATAGTAGAGAAATATCCCTCAGCTCCTGCTGATTTCATTAGGCTGACCTTGCTGTTGCACACTAGTCAGTGAGGGTAGAAGCCTGGGACCATCTATGCCTAGCAAGCAGTTTTTGCAAACCTGAGAAATCCAGGGATTTTAGGAAACAGGTTGCACCATGTTTGAATCACCTAAACAACAAAGATGAAGAGCTATATTAAGTACATATTAACATAACTATATGTTCCTGACATCAGGACTCTTTGCATATGACTGATGTAGATATCAGAAAAAAAAAAAGAAATAGTAGGAGAGGAACTAATTTAATCTGGAGTACAACTCTAATATGCACAATTAATAGCAACTATGAAATGATAACATGAACTATGAGGGTGAAATGACGGTGAACTATGAAATGGCGCTGATTTCAGGTAAGTCAAAGAATTTTTTCCTTGCCAATAGAGGAGTTGGGTTTATCAGAGCTCACTCTCCCACCCAGATTATCGGAACAGCATCATGATCACCAGCAATTAGGCGACTGAACTTCTTTTCACAACAAACTCTGTGGAAGAATGATTTTAGCAAGCTTAGTATGGCCATTAGCCAATCTATGTAACTCATGCAGAACCTCAAATGGCATTAGCCCTGCAACTGGAGTTCACTCCACTGAACCTCAGCCCAGATAGAAGGGAAAAATTTTGCAACCTAAATATCATAGAGAGGTACATAAATAGAAATTGTAAAAATGGTCCAGAATGGTAAAACTAAACAGTTGTAGCAAAGGACAAATTTGTGGCTATGCATCTGATGAGATGGCTTACACACACCTAAGGCTTGGAGATCTAACAGGAGTAGCTCTTGGAGCTGTTGTTTTTTGTGCTAATTTTTTAAGACATGCTAAAAGTCCAGATGGTAGGAATGTATAAATATTATGCGTGGTGAAAAAACTTAGTACCTCTTCCCCTATATAAGAACAAGCAAAAGGGTGTGAAATAACAAAATCTTGAAGTATCAATTTCTTCTTATCAAGCCTGAGTTACCTGCATACCTGCCACTTAATGTTCCCTGATGTTGACTGAAGAGTCCCAGCAATTCTATCATTCAGCTCTTGCTCTGCTACAAAAGTTCATATATACAACACTATGGAATTACCATTTCGCTCTCTTTCTGTGTCAGTTTTATTTCCACAGCTTGTATGAAGACTATTTAGTTACACAGCAAGTCTGGGAGAGGTCTGCATGTTCTGTGTTTGAAATTGTATGTGAAATGCAGGAGATAACACTGTCATGAGCTATAGCAGCTGACTTTCTCTGAAGTTTCTCTCAAAACGCCCAAGAATGTGAAATAATTCTTATGTATCGGATTTCCATCACTGTGACTTTCACCTGTCAGCTCCTTGACATAGCTGTCACATCCTATTAGCTGCAGTGTAATGTATGAACACTGTAAAGTGCTCGGTGAAAAGTAACAGTAGACATCCACAATATCTTGAGGTGTCTCCTTTTAAAAAGAAATAAAAGCATCTCCTCAAGGGACTGATACTACAGCATCATTCATAAGTATAAATGTATTTCTGTGCACTCTGCTCATACTCCATGACCGTGGCCCTCATGATTCACATCTGAGGGGTTGAAGCTTTCCGGAAGGTAAGATGAGAAACTTGCCTTACTTTTATCATGTGCCTTGTCCTCATACAGCAGAGCTGAGCTCCTCTTTTTGTCCTGGGCATGTCACAAAAAAGGGTGGTTTTTGACCTGAGAGAGATTTCAGCCCTTAGTTTACTGAAAAAAATCCTCCTCAATCAGTCTTTGCCAGATTGCAATGAACTGGACAGCTTGTCACTGGAAGCATCTTTACCAGAAGTTCAGAAGATAAAGAATTTATTGTGGAAATTCTGGGACCTGGACATAAGTGCAAAAGAACACATCTGTCTTAAAGGAATTATTCTTTTTAATTCTGGTAAGTCCTCCTGGAAATTACACAGATGATTATGAGTCTAGAAGGACATGTGGCATTTTCATTCACATATAGACAAATGTTAAGTTTTACTCTTTTCTATGAACGTAGCTAAATGTTGTCAAAAATCTATATTCCACAATGTAATGATTTTCTGGCTGAAGTAATTTATTCTGTTTTCTTGGATGTGTGCAGTAGGTCACCTACCGTAAACCAAAACAGCTTCTATTAGGCAAATTTTAAGTCATAAAGAATTAACTGTGTCACCTGAAACTGATTTCCAGTTCAAAGGTAATACAGCAGCCTCACCCATAGTACAGCAAAGGAGAGATGGTAATTAGCTACATGATAGGACTATTAGAAGCATTTTAACAAAGATTTCCTCTGAAGCAGGAACACTGGAGAAGATAAAATAATCTACATAATCTGATTTTCATCAGTGAGACAAATGGATATGGCACTGAGGTTACACAGCTTTTATTTATTTATCCTTTAGTATCTCTACATTCAACGCTTGTGACAGCAGCCACAGAGCAAACTCAGACTAACGATCGCATCCTCTCACTTCTGGTGCCCAGTTCAGGCTCTTTAGGAAGGAAGGTTGCTTAGGTCAGCACCATGGAGTGCGTGAGTCATTAAAAGCTGAGCTCTAAGTCCACTAAAGTAAATGGAAAGACTTATTGACTCCACTCTGCTCTGGCTTAGATCCTCAACTCCTTCCACAGCAATCACTGCTGTTGGCTGCGCTGTCAGCAGTGTGCTGCTATACTTGGGACCGCACCAGAAGGATACTTGAATGTTTCAGTTATTCCATAATACTTCTTGTGGTGAATGGTTTATAGGCTGCTCGAAAGCTGTAATGACTTTATATTTGTTTCCAATAGGATTCAAATTCTGATTCTTGAGATGTAATGTCATCCAGATGTTTGGTATTGTCTTGTAGCGTCTACGCTGTGGAATCAAACCGGTGGAGTTTGTTTCAGTGTAAGTTATTTTCTTAGTTTTTCACAATAGAATCAGGCTGAAAGAAACCACTGGTTATATCCAGGGTGATGATAAGAGGAGAAATCCCTCAGCGGCAGCAGCTTACACAGTTTAACTAGCAGGCATTTTTATTATCTTTACGGATAAAATGTGATTTTCACTTAAGGAGAAAGCAGCAGAAGCAGTGTTAGGTTCTGGATTTGTGCCTTTTAACGCCTGCTGCTTCCCTGGGGTGCCATATGAGAGGCCCAGCAGCCCTTCGTGCTGCCTGCAGGCACTGTCCAGAGTTTCAGAGGGACTCCATAGTTCTTAGGTGGGATGACCCTGTTCTCTGGAGGTGCCTTCCTTCACAGGCTGCAGAAGGTGGCTGGGCAGTTAAGCCTAGATTGACTCCAGATGAAACAAAGATTCACAGTCTAATGCTGGGCTGAACCACGTACTCAGGGCTTATACACAGCCCAAACCACCCTTTCTCTATCTGTTTTGCTGCAAACAAATCTGTACAGCCGTCATTTCACAATTAAGATTTTTAATAGTTTTTGAATATTTTCCACCAAACTCAGAAAATGTTTTCTACATATATGCAGCACATTTTCAGCTGCCCTCTTAGTTTTGGCTTAATCTTTGGCCAAATCTTAATACTTTGCAGGCTTCAGTTCTAAAAAGATTTCAGGTAGACACCAGCAGCAACAATGCTAGACCTTCTCCTGGATCATGGAGTATTTCATGTGGACTCCCAACCTGAATGTTTTGTTCCTGTTAGGACCACCAAAACTGGCTGAAGCAAAGGGGGAGGACCAGGCACAGAGCAGTCCAAAGCTGGGTTATGAGTTAGTGTTCAACAAAGCACCCAGAAACGAAGCTGTAGGAGCACAGCTAGGCCAGTGCTTGGGCAAGAAACATGACAAACAAGTATGGCAAAGCTTTGCTTGTGCCTTAAGTGATCTCTTGTGGCATAGAGATTGTGCTTACTCTCATTAAAAAATATCTCTGGGGACAGGGTGGCAGACAGCATGGAGTGTAGGTCCTCCCACTAAAGCACAACCTGTGCAGTACTTCTGTGTAGGGCTCTGGCTGGGTTACTGATTGGCCACATTTGGTCCAGCAAGAACCTTTGAAAGAGAAAGCGTGTGCCCAACCCCTGAGAGGAAATAGGTAGTATTGCATCAACTGCATCCATATTCTCCAGAACTTATTGCCATCCCTGCTTTTCACAGGACTGCTTTGGCAAGATGGCTTCGGAGAGGTCAAAGTGTGCATGAGTGAAGGGTCCAGCTACAAGGCCTTCTCTAGGACCCAGGCAATAAGTCAAAGGAAGGAGCAGGTAGGACTGTCCCGCCAGGCATGAAGAGCAGACAGTGAGGTGAAACTGCCTTTGTTGCTTTTGACAGCTGTCTGAAAAGCAATGGGAACTGAGCAGTGAAGAGATGGGAATCATGAAAAACAGTGCTGCTGTTGTATCAGTGACATATATATATAAAATACATATTTATGGGGTTTTATATAGATATAACTCCATCAAGGCTGTGAGAGGACTTCTGTTAAAAAAGACACTCTTAAGACACAGTCCATCTGGAAACATGTGTTTGACTGAATGTTATTACAACAGATCTCAGAGCAAGAAGTTTCTCATTACTTGTAAATTAAACCCAGTTTTTGATTACATATAAAAGAAGACCAAATGGGGAAATTAAGCAAATTTAAGAGGATATAAGCAATTGCCAATTCATCCTAAATATACAAAATCCTGACAACTTTCTTTCCATGAAAACTCTAACATTTGGAACCATCCTCATAGCTTGCAGCTGTTGGTAATCGTGGGGGAGAAGATGACTTTTCCAAACCCTTCACTTCTATCTAGCCTGGTTGCAGGTTTTGCTGATGGTTCTTCTCCTCCGGCAGTGATGTCTAGGGAGAAGAGAGCTGCTGAAGACTGACAAAGGGCAGGCAACCACAGACTGAAGAAAAAGCAGGCCTTTGTACAGGGCACTAGGTAAGAACCTCCCACACTTAAATACTCCTGTGTGAAACACTGTGTAGTCTAAGCTATTCAGATCCCATCCCAGGGAGGTATGGAGTCAGTCACTATAAAAGATGCTAAATGGGACTGGAATGTTTGCTGGGAGATAGACTAAAATCAGGTGTGTGAGGCAGGAGAGGCAGAAGTCAAAACCTGGGGATTCATGTTACCCCTCTTCAGACAACAAAGAAAAATGGTGCTATCCTCAGGTGGTGAGGACAGAAGACAAGAGGCTGCTAAGAGCTACATGACAAGGCAACCCCACCAGAGGCAAAGGATTCAACTTTCTTTGAATGGGAGGGCACAATGCCAGCGAGTTCCCATGGCTTGGCTCACCTGGAAGACAATGCTATATTCACTGACTACTCTTTTAGCCTGATGGGTGTCTTTCTAACCATCTGTTGGAAAAGAATACCTAATGCTCCACAGTGAAGATCATGGTCAACATCTTGGGTTTCGAAGATGGAGTTACCTTCTACCATGAAGGCAAATCCTATGCTTCAAAGGAAACTCCTGCAAGACCTGATTCTCATGGACCTCACTTCATTGTGCTCTGAATACAAGATTCAGTCTTTCAACAGGCCTTTAACAAAACACATCTTCTTTAGTACATATGCTATTAAAAAACTCAACAACCTTGAGCTAAAGCTCTATGTAAACGAACATTTCCTATCTCACAGAACTGATCACAGAGAGAGAATGAACGTTAATAATAATTTCTTTATGTCCTGTTCAAAGGGGCTGAGGCACTACTGTCTTGTTGACGACAGTAAGAAATTGTATCTAATGCAATTAAGCTGCGTATGAAGGTGGAGGCTGTGAAGGTACAAGAGGCAGGCAGGAACAGGAGAAGAAAGAAGAAAGTGATGATGAGTAGAGGTTAGGTGTAAAAGCAGGAGCTCTCTCTGGAAGAAGGAAAGACAAAGCACAAGCTTTTAGAAGTCAAGTGAAATAATGCCCTAGAAAGGAGAAACACAGACAGAAATGAACAGAAGGCAAGATGAAGATAAGGGAAAATTCTCCACACCCCCCAAAAAAAATCCAAAACCAAACCCAACCAAACAAAAAAACCTCCAAACAACAAGGATATAAAGGTTTGTCACCACTTCCTTTACCTTCTGGAATTGAAACCAGAAGCAGAAACACTTCCTCTGACTGTGAAATCCACCAGCAAATTATGTGTATCCATCCCCCTCTAGGGCCCAGGAGATGACAGTATTGCCACCACCTAGAATGTGAGTTTAGCTGTTGGAGACCTGCCAAATACCGGACTTTGTGTTCTTAATGAGCCAGGCAGAGCTTTCCTTCAGAGACACCTCTCCTTTCCAGTTGCTGATTTTTTTCAAAATACTGCATGGCAATATTTTTGCATTTGCAAAATCAAGAATGAAAACGTAAAGTCAATTTGCTTATGAAACCTTCCTCCAGCTGCCTTCTCAATATTATCAGAAGTTCTTTCAATGACCTGATTACAAACTCCCATGGCCTCACCTCATGTGGGCTTCCCTTCTGTGGGGCAAAGTATGGCCTGTGCTGTAGGAATCTGTAATGACTGTGCAGTGAAGGAGGCTGCTTTCCACTAAGGCTCAGCCTCTTTCATTGCAGCACCAACATTGCAGAATCTGGATTAAAATGGGTCTGTCGTGACAGAAACAATGTTCTTACAGTTAAACTGAATCAATGACAACTTAGAGACTGTGGGGCAATCAGGTAAAGTCAAGTGGCCTTATTCCAGGCACTCCAGAGTGGTATGTGTCCCAGAATGAAGCTGATACTAACAGTGTTAACTGGAATACAAGGTTTTTTGTTTTCATCACAGCGAACATGGGGCCAGGGGAAGTATGGTTTGCAGAAGTCAGTAGGGTCTCACAGCTGCAATCCAGGCCACAACAAACTGCATCTCACTTCCAAAATGACGTATAGTGCTGTAAGCACTGAAAAATCAGTCTGTGTGCAACCAAAGTGCAGGGAAGTATTCAATGGCTCCCATCTCGCTGCTTTCATTCCTTCTTTGTAAAAAGAAGTCATAGTAATATTGCCTCTTTTTGTGACACATCTTTGAAGATCAGCATTTATATAGAGCTAACAAATGCTTTATCAGATCACCTCAGAAAGTCCCCCTGAAAATCAGTAATTCCGTGTTCTCTGCTATGTTCAGAAGCACATAGGAAAATAATACAGAGGCCTACACATCACAGGGAAAGGAGAAAAAGAGAAGATACTGAAGATTAAGATTTAGTAAGCACTAAGTCCGTGATCCTATGGCAAAAATAACATGCCATTTGCTATGGTGGGATCCACCTTGCTTGGCAAGTGAGTCCCTTGCACTGTCTCTGGAGCACAGTGAGAGGAGCATGCTCTGAGGGAGGTATGCCTCCCTTCTTTCAGACACCTACCTCGGGTTTGGATGAATCACACTACCAAGTGCTTTACCTCTGCCTATTGATACAGCTAAGGAGCCTACCTACCTCAGCATTTGAGATTAATTGCTTTACTTTTGGATGGTGTGAGATTACTCCCACCTCTACAACATACACAGAGTGGTCTGGATCCTCTTTGCACATGCAATGTTAACTTTGATGTCTTCTAATGTTAGCATGCTTGGCTTAGCAGTCCCGATCTTCTTTAAACACTAGACTTATGCTACCAGCTAAACATGTATTTCTAATAAACAACAGGCATCTGATATAGACTTGGAAATGAAGATAATTCAGTGATTTTATTCACCCACTCAGAAAGGACTAAGAAGACACACTATTCTCTGAGAAAACACTGATCTATTTTAAGTAATACCAGATTTCAAAGTCACATGGGACAACACACATATAGAATCATAGAAATCAAGAATCATATAAAGTTATGGGTTGGAAGGGACCTCTAGAGATCATCTAGTCCAACCTCCCTGACAAAGCATGATCACCTAGGGCAGATCATACAGGAGTGTCCTTATATATCTGTGTCCTTATCAATATTTCTGTGTTTGTTGGGGTTTTTTTTTCCTGTGGAATGCCTTTATTACCCTTTTTGTAGAAACTAAGGTATTTCTTTAAAAAAAACCACAAAAAAAATCACTTTTGCTAGAAAGCACTTGCAAGTCACAAACTCGTCTTAGATATAATTTTGTCTGCAGCTAAGCCGACTATTTTAGGGTACAGATATGTGACAAATGTGGTGCTGCACTTCATATTAACATAGTCACATAGAAATATATGCCACTGCTTTTTCCACTGATAAAAGCAGCCTAACTCGGGGAAGAAAATCTGAAGACAAGTTTCTATAATAAAGGTATAGCCAAAGAAGCTCCAAATCTTTTAATGAAAAAAAAAGGGATCTTGCTGACACCAATGTCACTAATTGTACAGAAATCCTAAAGCTTTTCCAGTGGGCCAGGAGAGGGGAGGGTGAGTCAGTAGTTCAGTTTTGCTTGGGCTTGTTATTGACTGTTGTCCTAGGTGAGGTTGTGATTTTGAAAGTACAAGTTGTCATTCTTCCTGTGCGATCTCCCTCTCTCCCTCTGCCTGGGGGGGTAAGCAGAAATGTTGCAAGATGAAGCACTCCACATCTCATCTAAGATAAGAAGTTCTTCATCAAAAGAAGACATGGCCACAGCTATCTGCTAGCACTGTAATCTCAGGAGCCAAGAATGCAAAGCTTCAAGTAGCGTGGGAATGGTCCCATTTCAGTCACAGCGGAAGCAGAGTGAGCCACTCGCACTCACATAAGCGTAGATGTTTACTAGGAGGGCAACATGGAGATTTAGTGTGGTTGAGACAGCAGTCAGGATGGCAGGAGATGAATTTGCAGGATAAAGGTCTTACTCATGCAGATGACCATGCGGTGAAGGGTCTAACAATCTTTCCCCACTAGGACCTTATTAGCAATTAAAACCAATCTATCATACACCTATAATATACAAACATTTGCACCTAAATACACAAATACCAGTCAGTGCATTGGAACACAACTTGAAGCAGTAGATGGCTGTGATCATGGCGGCATGAGCAGGGGGTTGTACATTTGCTGAGGAACAATTCAACTTCTGGGAGCATGTGTGAAATATGACAACAGACAAGAAAGGGATGTTCTAAGTAGGAAGAACAGTAGCATCATCTCCGCTGTGCCACGTTGTCTAGGAATTCAGCACAACTGGGAGGGCAATCAGAAGGTGTAAGAGTTAAATTGTCGTTACTGATGACATGTTGTAGACAATGTTGGTGAATCAGATTTCTAGGCTGCCACCAAACATCACTGTCATGCAAAAGTGCCCAGAGAGATGTTGCATGCAGCTCCTGAGTGTGCCACTGTGGTACCCTGGATTAGCAGATGTTCCTACTATGTTTCCTATGGAATCTCGAGTCCCCTCAACCCTGCTATACATCAGCTTGAACAGTACCTACAACCCTAATCTAAGTTAGTTTTCACACTCCTCTGAGGCACTGAACATGTGCGCCTCACACAGCCCTCTGAGAGTGTACGGAAAGGTGTGGACTCCCTCGCCCACACTCCAAGTTAGGCAAAAACAAGCCAGTTCAGATCTGAAAGTCATGTATTTGCACAGATTTAACAACTTAGGCACAGCCCTGGGCCGCTCCAGCTACACAGATTCCAGAGGTGGGTGGCATTCAGTTGGCTTGGAAAGTGAGTGAGGCAAATATGTGTCTGTCTGCACCTGTCCTGGTCAATATATATGAGTCAATAGCATCATTATTAGGAAAATAAGATTAGGGCAGGGACTAGGAAGGTCCTCCTACAACATCCAATCTGGTCTCTCTCATTGTGGATATCAATCTTGTATATGATTACGTGCCCAAATTTATCAGGCTCCACATGAAGATAATCTAGGCTGTGTTTACATGCTCTATTCCTAATGCTCCCAGAGCCTCCTGATCTGATGGTTAGGAATTTTCTAATTCCAGTTCTAGATTATTAAGTGCAGTCTTTCTTGTACCAATATTGTTATTCAATTTAAATAGCTTTTCTCACTTCAAGGTGTTAATCCAAAACATTTATAGGCAACAGTTGATGTCCTGCCATCCCTACTCTGATAGTTTTCAACTTCTGGTCCATATCTCATTCTCCTGTTTTTGACTGATGGGCTAACATTATGTTCACTTGATCTGCTTGAGTCAGAGGATTAATGTCTCTGGCACAGAGGTAAATCTCAGATTTGCTCCTATCTGTGCTCTCCTTCACCTGGAGGTCATTTTTTTTTCCTGTTCCATGTCAGTCTCATGTATGGCCTCATTGCTCTGACTTAGGCTCCACCTCTTAGCTATCTCAGTCATATCTGTCATATCTCCTCTGTTGCAGTTGGCTTCCCTAATTTTCTCTACTGCCATTCCATCATCTGCCTGCTTTTTCACATCCCTTTCCATTCCTGCAAGTTGATTTCTGAACTTATTCTTCTCTACCAGTTAGTCTTTTTGTTTTGTTTTGTTTTGCAGCTGCATCCTTCTTTCTCTCTTATCCTTCAGGTTCTTTTCCTAGATCCCAGACTTAAAGAAAGGATGAAAATCCCCGGACATCCTCCTACAAATCTCTACACAAACCAATCTCACTGTTGTTTGTTTTGGGCAGGTAGAGCATTGCTTGCAAGAGCAGTTTTTCCATAGGTCTTGTCTGTAACAGTCTTTCACAAGAAGCTGAATGTGTGCAGTCATAGGCAGCAGCTTTGACAGTACATATGAAACCATCAGTAAGTCTTATACCACCTCCTGGCAGATTTGAAGGAAAACAGCCGTAGGCATTTATCTGCTGCAATGTAAATCATCCCAGTATCTTGCAGACCTGAACAAAACCACTCTTGTTTTCTATCTCACCTAATTTCTCGTTATCACCTTCTCAGTATGCTAAGAAAATCGTACTGAGAAAGAGTACTTTCTTTCCACTAATCTTATTTCTAGGCAATGTGACAAGTCTAGCAGAGAAGACAGAACAAGATGGTATAGAGCATGAGTCTTCAGAGTCATCATATGCCCAGGAAATACTTTGTCCTGTTGCTCTCCTGACTTTTTTTACTTCTTCAGCTAATCTGCTTCTACTGTCATGTCTGAGATCCCCCTTTCAAAGGGAACTCTTTCATTCATTAATTTGAGTTCGTTCAGACTGAGACTTTTCTTCCTGTCGATAGGAAGTGAAACATTATCCCTTCTTTGCTTTCTGAAATATGTTTTAGTTTACCGGAGGCTCCTCGAAAGACAGTACTGTAAAGTAAAAATTTTCATTTTATTACCTAGCCTGATGAAGAAAACCAAAACCAAACTGATGCTCTCCATAAAAGCAGCTGAAGCAAAATTGCAATAAAAATTGGGTTTTTTGTTTGTTTATTTGTTTGGCTTTGTGTGTGTGTGTGTTGTAGGGTTTCTTTTTTGTTGTTTGGTTGGGGGTTTTTTTTGATTGTTTTTTTATGTTGAAGCAGGTCATTTATCATGTTCTTCATCTTTATTACATCCACCTTGGAAAGCAGATGGACAATACAAAATCCTGCAAAGGGGGCTGAACTTTGTCCTCTTGGACACAGCTCAGGAGGTACCAAAACAGTGTTTGTGACTATTCTTGCAAACAACTGTTACTTCTAAGGAGGATCAATGAGACTGAAACTTGTTTAGGTCCTTGCATTCTCAAAATATGACAGTATCTCAGAACATGTTTATCCTCTTCTGAGGCACATTTTCACATCTGATTGTAAAACAATGAAAGGATCAAAGGTACAAATGGAAATCTTCTGGATTTGGGCCCAGCTGAGTAAGTATCTCTTGACACTTCTGATATAACTGTGAAGAACATCATACAGAAAACAGCCTGATAATAGATAAACAGTCTTCCCTAGCTTCAGGCATATAGTAACCCACATGTGAAGCATGCAAACTGAAACGACCTTTCCTTTCTGGAGTTCCAAATATTTCACACTACTTAGCCGTGGTTTTAAAAACATATGGCACAATAAGTGATCAGCTTGATCTTTATGATTGCTGCTCCCTCTCTTTTGCACAAAGATAAATAAATCACCTCTACCTCAGACCCAGTCAGCAGCATTAACCACTGCTGGCAGGCACCAAGCGAGTGAGAGGATAGCAGCATCATTAGTGTTTACAAGCAGAGATCACTTCATGTGAAATCCAACATCACAGTGTTCTGCAGACTCCAAGAGCAAATTAAAATGTGTACACAGCTTGTGTTGCACACGGCATTGCACGACACCTGCCTGTTCCCAGCAGCCTGTCCTTCAGAGAGCCTGGACAGCCCTACTGAGCACAATCTCCTCAGAGAAACACATTTGCTTAGTGACTCCCATTTTCATCCACTCTTTCAAACACAGCTATTTTTTACTATTGAGCATCTCACAACGCACCAGAAAAATATCACTTCTTTGTTTCATGCAGGGTCCAAGTTCAGTTTCCTGACACACTGCAGCTCTTCTCCTATGATTTCCAGGCCTTTGATGCATCTATCCCGGGATAACCATAATCTACAGTTACAAGGTAGAAATAGGGTAGGGTGATCTATGGATTGACTGCAAGACTAATCCATTTGGAGTATCAAGACTGCCATCAGATGCTAAGGCTGACAGCATGCTGAATTGTTTCAATCCTTTTAGACAGCTTTCTGAAATCTGTTATTTCCGAATGAAATAAGTGGCTGTTGAATATGACACACCTTTTTTTGCTGACAGCCATGGTGGCCATGGGACTGTGATATGCACATGCAGTAAGTATTTCTATTTGGAAGGAATCTGATTTTCTGCAATCCCAGTTAATAGAATCTGTTGCTACCACACATTTTTCTGTGAATAATCGATTCCAGTCTCTCTACTGTCACTCATTCAGTCATGTCAAAACTGCACTGAGCTGAATTTCTCTGCGTATCAAACTTGTCAATAGCAAATCAACAAAATGCCCCGCCTGTGCTTTTTCTCCTTTCAAGTGTTAGCTTAATAAATGGGTACAGCAAATGGCAAATTTGCTGACGACACAAAATTGGGAGGAGTGGCTGATGCACCAGCAGGCCGTGCTCCCAGTCAGCGACACCTGGACAGGCTGGAGAGTTGGGTGGAGAAAAAATTAATGAAATATAACAAGGGAAAGTGTAGAGTCTTGCATCTGGGCGAGAACAACCCCAGGTACCAGTATAGGTTGGGGACTGACCTGCTGGAAAGCAGCGTAGGGGAAAGGGACCTGGGTGCCCTGGTGGACAGCAAGATGACCATGAGCCAGCAATGTGCTCTTGTGGCCAAGAAGGCCAATGGCATCCTGGGGTGTATTAGAAGGGGTGTGGTTAGTAGGTCGAGAGAGGTTCTCCTC
>WTSP01008385.1:132635-143315 GCA_025331215.1 Actenoides lindsayi
ATCTCTGAAACACTTTGACTGCATTATTTTGTCCCCAGCATGCTTCTGGGCAGCAGGTTGAGAGCCCTTACTAGTCCCCTATTGCTCCCACACTGTTGTGTCCTCCCACAGCTTGCCACATGGAAGCCTGGTGACGTTGTCCCCCTCCTCCTTCACATCTAGTTTAAAGCCCTGTCAGTTAGCCCTGCAATCTCCTCCATAAAGACCCTCTTCCCCCTTCGAGAGAGGTGTCTCCTGTTTCGTGTCAACAACCCTGGTGCTGTATAGATCATACTATTGTCAAAAACCCCAAATTTATGGTGGTGGCACCACCCATGGAGCCATGCATTAAAAGACTGTATTCAGCCATTTATTCCAATGTCTCTGCCGTCATTTGGAATAACAGAAGAAAAGATGACTTGTGCCCCAGAATCTTGTACCACTTGTCTCAATGCCCTAAAGAAGGGCTCCAGGTAGGCAGCACATCTCCCTATGAGAAGGGTCTGACCAACATCTTGGTCCTTCTGTTCCTCATAGAAGTAAATCCCCTACAACTATCACTCTCCTTTTTTCCTTTGTCACACTAGTCCTAATTCTCAGGGCTGGCTGACACACCCTGCGCAACTGAGCAGATGGACTTTCCTCTCCAACCTCCTCCACCTGATCCTCAGTTACTAGTGCCCCATATCTGTTGTGCATGGGCAGCTGATAAGACTGAGAAGATCAGGAGGGGGCTCTCCTGCTTCTCTGGGGAGAAACCTGCCTCCACTCACCCCCATCTCCTAGGTCTCCTTTTTTACCTGTTTTTTCTGGGTAGCAAGAGGAAATTGAATCATCATGTTCTTGGGCAGCCCTCACTTGCTACCTTTCCTTCTAGGGTGGTATAGCCTGCTCCACCAGTCTATCTCCCTTTCACAATCCCATATAGTCCTTAGTCTTTTAATTTCCTCCTGCTACTCATCCACCATGCTGAGCAGATCATTCACCTGTTCACATCTGACACAGGCATCATTTCCAACACCCTCCATTACAAGGGCCGGGCTCCCGCATTCTCTGCAGCCAGGGGTCTGGACACCCACATGTTTGCGTGGGGCCTCAGCCTGGGTGCCCACAGTTTTCCCAGCCACAGCCTTTGCCCGGGTTGCAGCCGCGGCTAGGCCTCTGGAAGTGATTGGCTTCACAGGGTAAGGGGACACACCTGGATGACTCACATGACCCTGCCCTCCTGAGGCGTTTAAATTGCCCGCGGTGGGGGGGGCTCCGCCCATGCCTCTCCCGCCTCCCTCGCCAGAGAACCCGGCACCGGCCGGGGCTGCCGCTCCCCGGGGCTGCCGCCCGAACGGAAAGCTTCCCTGGGAGGAGAAAAACTGCCCAGCTCCCGGTCTGCTGCTGGCACCCACCAGCTGCCACGATGCCTTCTTGGATGTTCTGAGCGAAATATTGGTGAGAGAATGCCATTATCGTTTAAAAAGTGGCCGTACTGACTTCGCTATATTATTGCTTGGGAAATAACAGCATCACATACTCATTTTAACAATATGATCCAAAATAAGGTTTAATGTTTGTTGTTTTTTTCTGGTAAGAGTAACTGTCCATATTTCTGCTAACATCACAGTAAAACTAGATGTTGAGGCAGTGGCAGAAATCTGGGCAGAAGTAACATTTAGTTACCGGATTGTTATGGTGTCAGGTTTTCAAAGACAAAAATGTGGTAGAAACAGAGATGAGCTTTGGGGTTTTTTTAATTCTTGAAGATAATTCAGGGAACCACTACAGCTCAAAAGAAACTAAAATAAGCTTTAAAGTTCCATTTGTAACAATTATCTTGGTATCAAAGAAAATCTTGGAAGCTGTCATTCAGTCTTTGTTTTTCTACTACTCTTTCTGCTACTTTCTGATGAACAAATGCTAGAAAAAAATTAGTGCAAACATGCAGAAAATAGCTATCTATTAGCTGCACAGAAGATACTTATTTTCAGTGGGTAGTTTTTTGCTTGTTTTTTTTTAGGTATTTTTAGATAACAGCTTGCACAGCAGAAAAAGCTTTTTTTTTTTTTTGTAAATATATTAATGACTTTTGAGTATCAATAAGAGTGAGAATCAATGGACATATCACAATGACAAGAAACAATTGAATCTCACCTTTATGGAATAAATCCAAAACATCCATAAAAACTGTACATATAACACAATTCCCCGGGGGGAAAAACCAAAAACAAAACAGGAATAATAGATCCTCTTATGTTATTAGAGATCAGATTAAACTTTATTCTATTTGAAAACATAACCTCTGTGTGTCACAGAAAATTGCTAAAAGAAATCAGTAAACTGAATGAAGATGAAGCCTCCACCACAAAGACAGGGTGATGTCTTTGGGCAAACAATAGCAGGAAGGAGTTTAACATAGAAGATGAACAAAAAACCTTACTTAAATAATCTTTTCCTATCTCTGTATATTTAACAGAGTCAAAGGCAGTAAAGAACAGGCTAATAGATATATCTGTGGAACCACTAGTCATTTTGATCAAGTGGTAGTACTGCTTACTCGATGTTAAAGACAAAAAACAATTTAAAAACTAACAAAGAAACAAGAATCTTCCAAATTGAACTTTATAGAAGCAGCTGGCCTGGATCTACAATTAGTTAATGTGCCTATTCTAATTTCCAGAAGTTGAAACTCACTGATATGAAATTTATTTGAGTCGATTCCAAGGGTGACCTAATGAGGGAGCTAGCAGAGGTCATTGCTATGTCACTTTCCATCATCTTTGATAAGTCATGGGGAACAGAAAAGGTGCCTGAGGACTGGAGGAAAGCAAATGTCACTCCAGTCTTCAAAAAGGAGGACTTGGGTAACTATAGACCAGTCCGCCTCACCTCCATCCCTGGAAAGATGATGGAACAACTTATCCTTTGTGCTGTCTCTAAGTGTATCAAGGATAAGAGGGTCACTAGGAGCAGTCAACATGGCTTTACCAAGTGGAAGTCATGTTTGACCAACCTTTTATGAAGATATAACCAGGTGGATAGATGATGGTAGAGTAGTGGATGTGGTTTGTCTTGATTTCAGTAAAGCCTTCAACAGTGTCCCCTACAGCATCCTCACAGCTAAACTGAGGAAGTATGGTCTGGATATGGTAGTGGGATGGGTTGTGAATTGCTTGAAGGTTAGAAGGCAGAGAGTTGGAGACCTTTATGTACTGGAGTCCCTCAAGTGTCGTTACTGGGGCCAGTACTATTCAATATATTCATCAACAATCTGTTTGAGGGAACAGAGTGAACTGTCAGCAAGTTTGCTGATGACACAAAACTGGGAGGAGTGGCTGACACACCAGAAAGATGTGCTGTCATTCAGAGAGACCTAGACAGGCTGGAGAGTTGGGCAGGGAGAATTTTAATGAAATATAACAAGAGCAAGTGTAGAGCTTTGCATCTGGGCAAGAACAACCCCAGGTACCAGTATAGGTTGGGGACTGACGTGTTGGAAAGCAGCTTAGGGGAAAGGGACCTGGCATTCTGGTGGACAGCAGGATGGCCATTAGCCAGAAATATGCCGTTGTGGCCAGGAAGGCAAATAGCATCCTGGGGTGTATTAGAAGGGGTGTGGTTAGTAGGTCGAGAGGTTCTCCTCCCCCTCTACTCTGCCCTGGTGAGGCTGCATCTGGAATATTGTGTTCAGTTCTGGGCCCCTCAGTTCAAGAAGGACAGGGAACTGCTTGAAAGGGCCCAGTGCAGAGCCACAAAGATGATGGAGTAGAGAATCTCCCTTAGAGGAAAGGCTGAGGGAGCTGGGTCTCTTTAGCTTGGAGGAGACCGAGGGGTGACCTCATTAATGTTTATAAATATGTAAAGAGTGAGTTTCAGGAGGATGAGGCCAGGCTTTTCTCAGTGATGACCAATGATAGGACAAGGGGCAACAGGTGCAAGTGGGAACATAGGAGGTTCCATGTAAACATAAGGAGAAACTTTTTGATGTTGAGGGTGACAGAACACAGGAACAGGCTGCCTAGGGAGATTGTGGAGTCTCCTTCTCTGAAGACATTCAAAACCCGCCTGGATGTGTTCCTGTGTGACCTAATCTAGGTAATCCTGCTCTGGCAGAGGGGTGGGACTAGATGATCTTTTGAGGTCCCTTCCAACCCCTAACATTCTGTGATTCTGTGAAACTGCAGCTGTATTATATTTTCTGGAATCATTACTTCTTTCTTTGTCATGAGTTTATTACATAAACATATGGAAAAATCTGGACTGGGACTTTCCAGTTAAGTACATACGACAATATCTGGTGGTGCAATTCATACCAACAGCACTTGAAGAGTTCAAGGGAAGAAGAATAAATCTTTTAGGGACTACTTCTGACAGGGACTTAATTCTATGTCTCTTGGGAATGGCTGAGAATAGGCATCCTTAACTCCTACAGAGTCACTAGTAGTGGTATTAACTTCCCAAATATCAATCATCAAGAGAGTTACCAAGAAGACAAGCCTTGCTCTCTGATTCCTGTCACCTACCCTCACCCTTGACATCTACTGCAATTCCAAAATCGGCAGCCATCTAGATTTAGAGAAACAAATGTTGCTGGCAGTATAAATTCCTTATCTTTTTACATGCACCCACCTGTCAGTCTGAGAATCTAAACTCCATCATTTCAATCTTCTTGTACCTGTGCTATATAAAACGTCCTTATTTATAGCTGGACACAGAGAAAAGCCTAGCCCTTACAACCAGTATAGGCTCCCAACCTGAATCAAGGCACCCAAAAGAATAATAAAGCTTTTTGCCTCCCACTAATGCCTGCTGTAATTAGCCTGGCTACTAGGGGCTATCAGGAGCCTAGGGGCTGCTTCCAGCAGTCAGATTTAGCCTGACCAGAAGCAGAAATAGTGGTTAGAAGTAGAGATGAATATACCTTGGTCTTTTTCTCATTTAACAAAAGGATTGCAGAGAAATGACACCTGAAACAGTCTTGATGAAAGCAGTGAGTCCTGTTGGTAAGTCATTTAATAATTAACTAGATACATCGCTTGACAGTTCAGAGTGGGAAATAATTCTGGTTCAAAAAGCATGGAGAGAACAGTCTGACAGATCTGTATTTCAACATACGTACGGCATTTTGCTAAGGAAATCTTTATTATTCCTGCCACCTAATGGTGTACGTGAAAATTTACAAATCAGCAAGACAATTCTCAGGTTATTTCTAATAGACTTTCATATGTCCACTTAAATATAAAGAAAGAGCAAGGTTATGGATAAAAATGTGAATTACTATTACCATCATGGCTTTCAGTGAGATTCAGGCTGCCTAATTTAGTCTAAATTGTAGGTGTTAGTGAAGCTCTATTTCTATACTAAATGCCTGTGCTGCCTATGGGTGACTCTGAAAACCTGCTACAAGATACTCTGCTTATCTAAATTGAATTTAGGCAGGTTTGTCATATACCTACTTGAAACAATTCTTTACATAAAAATTAGAAAGAATTAACGTACAGCATTGCCACAACACTCTCTAACTGCAAAGATGGTCAGACTAAAAGGGACAGGTACAGAGGAGGTAAAAAAGATGTCGTTTGGATTAAATTTAAGAGAACTGACAGTGGAGTATGGGGTTTTGCTATTATAAAATTAGTAGCATAGTTGTCTAGAGCACAATCTGGTTTTGGGTAGCTTTGGCTATTGACACTCTGAATACAGTTCTTTTCAAACTTCTCCTGTTTGAAAGCAATGAAATGCTGGCCTGGATATTCCACTGCCTTGAGCAATACTGCCTCTCTGGCTATTGATACAAGTCCAAAAAATGGACAACTGATGCATAGAAATTGATGTCTCCACACTTAAAAGTCTAAATTTTACAACTGTATGGCAGGAATACAACTTTTACACGTTCATTTGCTGGTAGAGTACAAATTCTGTATGCTTAACTTCCAGAAATTAGTATTAACATGACGGGGTGAGATTTAGTATTTTTGTAACCTACCACAGCTCTCACTGATCAGCAGCACAAGGTCAGTCTGTGAATGGAAACTCAAACACTGATTTAAGCCCCTGGAACATGCTGCTTGGTACACGGTTATCTCTAGAGCAGTACCTGCCAGCAGCAGGCAGAACACTGTGGGAACCTGTAGGGAACTCATGTGATCCAAATGTGACTTCTTTAGATCACATGACCATTATTTAAAGCCAAATAAATGGAATAATATTATATCTTCTGACAAAACGTAATTCATGGACAGTGGGTTTTCCTTTCTATCTCCTTTTGTAACACACTTCTATCTGTATATGTGGTGAGGTTTACAGTTTGTTTAAATCAGAGATAATGCTATCAGTATGAATAAAATAAGCAGTCTAATAAAAATAATGACAACAAAAATACAGACCTGTGCTTCAGACTTACCTGTATATAGACAGCAAAATGCTTCATAAAGGTAGCTCACTTAAACAGCCAAAGGAACTGCACTGTGCTCTAGGGAGTGACTGACTATGGTGAGACAGTGAGGCTTTGGCTCACTGAGTTCCTGGCACAAGTTGAGCCATCATACTTCTTTATTCTCCCTTTTTTTAGCTTCCACGGAACATGACTGTACTATAAGCAGGCATCAAAACTGACCAGTATACTGTAGTATATTATCAAAATATCAGAGAGGCATTGCACTATGTTTTATATATGATCTGCTGGATGGATATGCTTTATCCCAAGAATCCTGAATACAGGACTTCTGTATATTTTATTTTTGATCACTGCTTATTATGTCAGTCGTATATATATATGTGTATATATATATATGAAGAATCCATCGCTCCACTCGTTTCTGAATATCATTAATTGAGATTTTTTGGCATACTTTCCTGATTGGTCAGACAGCAATTCTCACTTATTAGTGAACAAAACCAGGTATTTTAGAACTGCAAAGTATTATTTATGATTATTTCAGCATGACCTCCTCCAGTAGTTTTGGTATTAAGATCATAACGTTTGTTTGAGCTCTAGTACATCTTCTACAAAGATACCTATTTATTATCTGAAGAATGGAAGTGATGAGAATCCAACATGTTCTTAGGTAAATTGTTCCTACATCTAATTATCCTCAAAATAAAAATGTGTCCTTATTCCTTGTACAAACCAGATTTCATTACAACTTTTTTTTTCACTAGAATTATGAGCTGCCAGCTATTAGAAATCATTTCCCTATACAGGTATTTCTAGACTGAGTCACAGTAGAAAATAGTTAAGTATGCTCTGTGGTTTCAAAGCAATTAAAACTGATTGAATTAAACAGAGGAGAGCGTGATTCTCTTCCCAAAATTATGAAATACTGAAACATCTTATAAAAAAAGATGATAAATGTCTCCGTGGATAGACACCCCTGTTTCTACCATTGCTTCACTTAATGTCAGGAATTACTCATAGCATTTAAGAATAGGATTGTCTTTAACTCCAAGGTGATGATTCTGGTGAAGTGTTTAAAAATCTAAAAAGCAGCTGGGGATGAAATCCACAGTTACTATTGTAGACTGAGTGGGAAGCACTGTCTTAACACAGAGGTGGGTGATATGGCAGAAGGAACTGTATGATTTCTGACCCTATGTTCCAATGAGTACAAAACTACACCATTAAAGCTTCTTTTCCCCTTTTTTCCTGCTCTCTGCCAGACTTCACTGGTTCCAGATACAGTGCCCCTGATCTGCTTTTTATCAGTCTAAAAGAATTTCTCTGCTAAACTGCAAAACGGTCCCTGGCATTTATGCTACATAAGATGAAACCATTGCTGCTCTGCTCTTGTTCAGTTTGTCTTGCCTAGAGGTAAGACCACCCTTTCTGTTCACATGTCTAATCTGTACAGGACTGATAATAAAAACAGCCAGGCCAAAAGCTACATCTTCTCCTTTCCACTGTACACTTTAGAAGGCAGTTCCTCACTTATACATACCCAAGAAAGAGATGACTGTCCCTAACCAGCAAAATAACCTATTTGTGTGTGTGATAAAGTAGGGACAGGAGGGAAAACAGCTCCAAAGTACCAATAAATTCCAGGGGAAAAAAAAAAAAAAAAGAGGATAAAGTAGATAATAATTAGGGTAGGAGGAAGACAGACAGTAAAGGAAGCAATAAAACAGTTGTAGTGCAAAGACATAATATTAGTGTGACAAGAGCGCTTACCAGCAGCTCCTATAAAGGGGTGAATCAGCTAATCAGCTGTTGGGGTGGAGAACATGCTACACAATTCCTTCAATGAACCACAGAGCAGTGAGGGAAACGTACAGCAACATTGTCTCATGACAGACAGAATTGATGAGAAGACAACAGTGAAACTGCTCAAAGGAATGTGACAGAAATCACCTGGATGCTTCATCAGACACAGAAACCTGTTTTAAATAAATCAACACCTACTGGGAGATGTGACAAGCACAGAAGTCATCTAAGGTTCAGCTGGAAGTGACGTCCAAAACTTGAGAGGTTTTGGAGTAGAATAGCAGACTTGGAGCCATATGCTCACGTCAGAGTCAAATACTTGCAGTTTACTCACAATTAGATCCACATCAATCAGAGGTAGCAACATGGACTTCAAGGAAATTACATCTGATTAATGCTGGCATAAACATGGGAGTAATCTGGTCCGTGCCAGTAGGGTCTGCAGTCATGATCAGATCCTCCTTAATTGCTCTGCATGATTATTCAGGAATAATAGTAATGGTTGTCAACAACACTAAGGATGCACAGAATGACTAATACACACAGATGGGGAATGTAGCTGATTTCAGCTCTTAAAAGTCGCTGTATGGATTTAACAGAAGTGGCCCTAAGTTACTGGACAATGTCCAAATGACAAAGCTGTTTTCAAAATGTAATTGAAGTTTCTGGAGTATCATAACATATACCAGGAACAACATGTATTGCCCCATCAGAGCTGGAAGGACACAAAAGCTGGGACTCATCTCCACTAACATACTGGTCGGCCAAAGTACAAATACAACTATTTGAATAATAAACTTGGGATATTTGTAATCTCTTACACTATTAGCCATACAAATAAATGGTTATATGTCATTTGGTGGCTATAATGTTTGCTATGTACTAAACATTTGCAAATACTTGTTTTGCCTTCCAGTGGAGTTGGAAGTGATCTCAACGTTTGACATTTATAAGCGTCTTTCATTGGAGAGATTGCTTTTCTATTTTTGTTAAAATTCTCACCCCCTTCAGATACTCATTGGTATTTTTTCTTCCATGGGATATACTGAGATATGTTAGAAGAACTTGTTTGATCCCATGATCTCAAGTGTTGTCATCAGTCTCTAAGGATAAAGGGCATGATAAAGAGCAAGTGACTTGTCTCTCCTGCTAGCACTAGGATTAAACCTTTCATCTTGCATAAATCCAAATGTTTAAGAAATTCAAAATCAACATGAAAAAATTGTTTTTCCACACAATACACAATGAAACAGTGTTCTCACTGAAATGCTCCTGTGGTCATGAACAGGGATGGATGTTCAGTAATGGCTTGGAACTCAGAAAAAAATAATTATCTAATCATAATAGGGATATGTAATTCATATTAGATATGAAATATAATATTCAAGTGTTTAAAACAAGGCCCTATTCAGATGGGTTTACACGACCCGTCTCATTTGAAAGGGATGATGCCATACATACATCACTCTAGTTTCTAGTCTTTTTATTCTCCGAGGAAGGTTTTAGAGTCAAGAATTCTGGAAGCAGAATAAAAATGGTATCCAGTATGGTCAGTCTTACAGATAACACCAACACAGGCAAGGAGGAATAACTCAAAGGGCTTGTCACGTGTTGGAAAGAGGGTTGATGTAGAAGCTAGTGTATGGATGAGATGCGAAGCACTGGTGAAAGCAAAAGGATTAATGTGGAGGGCAACTGAAAGGAGGCAATGACGGACATACAGAAGGAGGTTACAAAAGCAGAGCAAGGAGATTCACCTGGGTGACAGGAGAAGGAATGTTAGGTGGTCGCTTTGGTACAGAGCATGTTAGGATTGCTTTATAAAATCTGATGAGGAAAATACATACATATGAAAGACTGTAATTTCAATTGCTACAAAAAAATGTAACGAAGGTATGAGCAAGAATGATTTGAAGTCCTTGGACAAGAGTAAGATAGAGAGGATGTGCAACTGAGAGCGGGTTTGAAAGACACAGGGAACGGGTAATACTTGCAGGCCTCTCTCTGAATTCTGTTTATCCTTCTGGGCCATCTGCTGGGGCAGAATTGTAAAATTTCAGACATTCGTTCAGTGTTTCTTGATGCTGGGATGGCAGTATGAAAATCCTAGTGGAAAAAAAAGGAGGACGCATCAGGGGAAAGGTGAAAACTTTTGTTCCAGCCGCAGCTGTAACAGCACCGAGAGCGAGGCGAGGCACAGATTGACGGGGCGGGGGGGGCGGTGTGTACGACGAAAGCACCAACAAAGCCGGCTCAAGGCACACAGCCGCTCTGCTACCCCGAGATCCGCCACCGCTGTCACAGCCACAGCCGTCACAGCCACCGCCCGGAAGGACGCACCGCCCTCCGCACGCGCCCAGCCGTTACCGCGCACGCGCCCCGCCCGCCCACATGGCGTGCCTCACTCCCCCGCGTGCCCAGCACGTAGCCCCGCCCCCTCTTACTAACTCCCTTCCCTGAGCACCGGACTTCCGCGCATGCGCAGTAGCCCCTTTCTATCCCCGCCCACCCCC
>WTSP01008386.1:0-44278 GCA_025331215.1 Actenoides lindsayi
CAACCGCCGCCGCGAGCCCTGATGGCCCCTGGGCCGCGCGAGCTGCCTCGCGCCCGGCTCCCGACGGGCTCGTGCTCCGGGCGGGGCCGGTCCCGCAGCAGCTGATCCCGCCGCGTGGCCGTTACTGCCTCTTTACAGCGCATTTAAATCTCGCGCCGTTGCTCTGGCGACGCCCAAGCCTCGGCCGCCTCTCCCGCCAGAGCTGCGGCTCGTGACCGGTTCCTCTGCTCCCCTCACGAGAAGAAACCCCGAGGAGAACCTGAGCGCCGAGGAAGACGGGAGGAAAGTGTCTGCCCTGCAATAGTAAGATGCTACCAGTTCTTTCTTCTGTTGTTCTGCATCCCGAGGATGTTGTTTAATGCAGTCATTCATGAACTGTCTTTGCGCTATGGCAAAAATTAAGATGGAGCTAAAATTGCATGGGGATATTCATACAGGACTTACCAACGCTGAAACTATGATCAGATTTTCAGTTTGTTTGGTTTTTTCCTGATTACACTAAATGCAATTTGTGTTAAAACACAAGTGGTGAAAAGTTTTAAACTTTACTCTCTGCTTTCCTCACCTGCAATCTTTCCTAGCGCTGGACTGTCCGTTGTATAGCCAGGTGACTAAGACAGGCTGCCGTGCTAATTCCTTTTGTGGGGATAAAATCCAGGAAATCATTTTGTCGTTGAGAGGGATTCTCTCCATACAGCCCTTCTGACCATTGCTAAACACGTCTGCTGAAATCAGACCCCAGGAAATGTAGTCAAACTGGGTGACTGCTGAGATCTAGGTGAGAAGCAGCACAGAATGAGTTGTGAACCAGACCCTCCAGTGCACGACTTCACTGAGCTCTGCTCAAACTGCAGCCTTGCTAGTGAAATAGCACCAAATAGACGTTGTTGGCTCTACGGACAGTTCAAGGTTAGCTATCGCTACCTGGAGGTTTGTATACCGGCCTCAACTTTCCGTTGTTAAAAGAGATGCTTTTGACGACCGCGCATCAGATTTATGCTGTCCCATAATTAGAGTCCTCGTCTTCTCGCCAGGAAAAATGAAAGCATAGCACAAAAGGGATATATGAACCCTAAGAATGAAGGAGGGGTGACTGCACAGCTAAGCATGCATTGTCCCATGCTGTGTGGCTGTGCCAAATGAGGTGGAAGGGAGATATGATCTACAGCACCCTAACTCTTTATGGTTGCTCTGTGCTTGCAGAGCACTTCAGCAAAGGGCAAAAGAATAGTGAAGCAAATGAACCACATGAAAGAAGAGAGTAAAAAAGGAATAGTTTGGAGTAGAGGTAATTAGAGTTGGTTAGCAGCATAAACTGCAACATTGAATGAGCATGGCTTCCAGAAATCAAGTTAATACACAGAGTGATGAGTGCTGATCAGAGGTCAGTGTAGAAACAATGGACATTAGCCGATAGTCCTTTATCCTGAGGTCCCTGGATTGGTTTTAAATACCTGCAGAACATCTCTATTAGAAACAGGGTGGTAATCCAGTTAGCCAAGGCCTGTATATCCACTAGAAAGGCTTTAGGGCTCTGAAAAACAAAAAATGAAAGCCGGTAACATCCAAATATCAAGACATGCTGAATCCTTGCTGTTATAGGTAATGGGGATATAGTAATGGGTGCACATTGAAGGAACACGATATGAAGGGATTTTAAAACCAGATAAACTTATTTGCCCTTTGTCATGAGACAAGAATAATGAGACAGTAGATGAAACTGAGAGGAAATAAATTCAAACTGATAAAAGGGAGTATCTTTTTATGCTATGCATAATTAATCAGTCAAACCCACTGCCATAAGATTTTACTGAGACATAGAGTTCAGAAAGAAAAACAGGCATTTATAAGGATAATGAGAACATCTTTAGATAAGATGAAAAAAAAAAGAAGGATATAAAGAGTAATGTTTCATGACATAAATCAAGCACTAGCTTAACGTGGAAGGCATGAAGAGGACACGGCATAGGAACAGTTTACTATTCTTTATGAGACTGAACCGTTGTCCTGAGCATGCAGGAGGTCCTCTTGTGCTTTTGATGTATTTTATTTGTCAAACCTTTTTGGTTCATACACTCCAGATCTACAAAGCACGACTGTAAGAGACACAACAGATGTTAACAAGTAGAAAATATTTGGGCATAGAATAAGGAAGAATTTGACAGCAGAGGAACAGGGAAAGCCCAGACTTCATTGGCCTCATTCTTTCTGCAGTAGCGAGATTGCAGAAGGCTGTGAATTTTAGCGTAGCTGAAGTTGAGCTACTCCAGCCTGCCGTTTCTGCCTCAGTGGATTCTGCTTCCATCAGCATGAATGGGATTGGAATAAGGCCTCAGGACAAGCATTTAGCATAGACTTACAAACTACAGTTTTATTTAAGCAAGTTCTCCGGGGGTATCGACTGGTAAACCCTTGAAAAAAAAATCCTTGCCTGTATATTTTTTAAATGTCAGCTTTTCTTGTATCACATGGTGGCACTTACCTGCCTAGGAAATGATTGAGTTCTGACTTGGAGGATAATGAATCACTGGGTTACACACCACTGTGCTGTGTTTGCATTAGGAGATGCTGGAGCTGACCTGTAGAAGAGAAAGCTAGGCCAGAATCTTTCACGCAGAGATAGATGGGAGGTTCAACACTGGTTGGTAGGTTTTCATTCTTTCACATGTTTCTGTTTTGAGATTCCAGCTGTGGCCTAAAATGGGGGCTATTAGACTTCTGGATTAAGGCTATATTTAAGCACTTGACTTCTGAGAGGACCAGGAATGCTGTATGGGAAGCCTGTGGACAGAGTTTAAGAAGGTATCAGACATGTACATGCAGTAGCAGGAGGCGAGCAGACAAATAGCTCAATAGGTTCAGCCAGGAATGTCTAACTTATGTTTGCAATCTATTGGGGGTGAGGGAGGGCTAGTACTAGAGCTGCAGCTGAGTGTTAGCTATGTGAAGAAGGAATAATGATGTGCTGCTTGGTGGAAAGGAAGGAAAACAGTATTTGAAGAGAGAAGTAGTACTGGCAGAACATCTGGACCACTGTCTAATTGCAGAAAGAAGGTACACATGTAAATACTGGAAAAAATGGTATTAGGATGTTCCTAGTGGTTCCTGAATCATTGTTGTCTTTAGGCACAAAGGGAGCCAGAGAAAACAGGAATCTTTTGAGCTGCTCAGCCCCATTTTGCAAACCACAGGCATGGAAAGTGAGCCATCTGAAATTTCAATCTTCTATGAGCCATTCCTCTTTAATTTTGATATATGACATATATCACAGTGTGCTTTATGATATGCATTGTGAGAATGAAATGGCTAGTCTAGGATGTCTGGATGGTGGCTTAGACAAATCTTTTTAAAAATAATTTATATTCAGGATAGGCCATGTTTTGGGTCACTGGCCTCCCCATCCACCAGAAGCACTGGTACCTTTCTCATGAGCAAAGTGAGGAGCTTTTAGCTCCACAACTGCCTCAAATCTCAGAATAAGAAGCTGGAAGGGAGATGTGGGATTTGATCCCTCATTTTAATCCCTCTTTCTAATACCAGACTAACTGGGTTGCACAGTTAGTGAGTTCTCATGCTCATGAGGGAATGGTCTTTCAGGTGTTAGCTCCGTTTGTTATGTCATTGCTCCTTTCAGAGCTCTGCCTCCTTTTTCTACTGACCAAACTTTGACCGGTTAAAAAAAGGTGAAGTCCTCAAACATTTCTTTTCCCCACTTGAGGAAGTTTCCTCACTCTTACATTTATTTACCTGTGCACAGTATTCTTCTATAATACTGTAGACCCTTGGGAGGTAGGAAGGCTGAGTTTTTATTTTCATCTGTTGCTGTTTCAGAGGTAAACAGTTGGTTCAGTAGTTTATGTTGAGTTGTGTAGAAAATCATTGTTTTCTCATGGTGAATAGATGTTGTATAACTGCCTGTGTACATACATCTCTGAGCAAATGTATATGTGCATTACATTTTGCAAATGTGCATATGTAGAATTACTGCTGTGAACAACTACCTGTTCAATCAACTGTTTCCTTTTTCTTTTTATCTCTCTGAGCCATCAGTGTCACATTGTGATATGACTAACAAGCTCCACACACAGAAGCAATATTTTATCTCTAGAGTTATTTATCAAAGAAGTTCGTTGCTTGCAAACTGGTCACAGCAACTACAAAACAGCATTAGGCAGTATATATGATTAAACTGTTTTTGCTGGTAGAATATATTTATCTGACTTTTTTCTTTTTCTTTTTTTCTAAGGGATTTGAGAGCAGCCCTTTTTCTTAACTTTAGTCAAAATGTAATCACTCTCTATTCCTATCCAAATGTGCATGTATTGTTCTTAGGGTATTTTTCACCGATAAAGAGCTTCTCAGTTTTTTTCTGTGCTTATCTTGCAATATGAAGAACCTCTTATTGTTCACTACTGAATAGCAGAGATAATACTCAATTTCCACACTTTCAAGTGGAGCTTTGTCTTGTATCCAGTGAGTAGAATAAGATATACACCACAACTGGCTTTTCACATACCTTCAGTCACATAGTTACACATAATACTGATGGAGAGCTGTGAGGAAGGAAGAATACTGAAATTAAAAACAAAAAAGCGAAACACCCCCCACAAAAATCAAGCCTTTTCTTATTGCCTTTCCTCCACCTTTCTGATAATTACGAATGACATATACTAAAATCAGAAACTTACATTTCAGAGAAAGCAACATGCCCAACATTTTCTATGTTCTTTCTAAGGGGTCAGTGACCTTAAAAATAAATAAAAATCCATTATCTAACAGTTGGGGTACTGAAGGTTGGAATTTAGAAGGTTCAGATGCAGTCCTGCTGGGAAGGAGGGCGAAATAATATTCTCTCTGCATTCTTCTATAGCTTCATGTGTTCATGCTAGGTATGACCAGCTAGTGCAGGAGATCCTACTCCCTTGGTGTCACTGAGAAGGGGAGAGAGGAGACAGCAAAACAATCTAAGTTGAAAATTAGGCTGTTGCTCCTGAAATAAAGGGGTAGCTGGTGGTTTCCTGTCCTACATAAGAATAATTGACTTAAAAGGGTCTCATGAAGTGTGGTGCTATATGGATGTATTCATGAGGTATTGCAGCTTGCTTGCCACCTGAGTGCACAGTTTGGCCCACAGTGATAAATGCTGGTGTTTTATGTGGAATTTTGGCATTTAGTCTCCATCCAGACCAGTCTCTATCCAGGCACAAAAATCATTACTATGAGTGTCCTTGTTGGGAATCACAGCAGGGAGGCTAAAGGCTGTATCACAGAATGACAGAATGGCTGAGGTTGGAAGGCACCTCTGGAGGTCATCTGGTCCAATGCCCTTGCTCAGGGCCATGTAGAACCTCTAATATCTCTAAGGATGGAGATTCCACAGCCTTTCTGGGAAACCTGTGCCAGTGCTCAGACACCCTTACAGTAAAAAAAGTGTTAATGTTCAGATGGAGTCTCCTGTACTTCAGCTCGTGCCCACTGCCTCCTGTTCTGTGACCAGGCACAACTGAAAAGAGCCTGTCTCCATCCTCTCTGCACCCTCACTTCAGGTGTTTGTAGACATTGATAAGATCTCACCTGAGCCTTCTCCAGGCTGAACAGTCCCAGATCTCTCAGCTCTTTCTCACAGGTGAGATACTGCAGTCCCTTGATCTTCTTTATGGTGTGCCCTTCACTGGACACTCTTCAGTAAGTCCGTGCCTCTCTTAGAAGCCCAGAACTAGACCCGGTACTCCAGGTGTGGCCTCACCAGTGCTGAGCAGAGGGGAAGGATCATCTTCTTCAGCCTGCTGGCAACACTCCTCCTAACATAAACCAGGATATCAGGATACATGACTGTGGAGATTTGTTCTGGCTTCTCACTCCCAACACTGATCTCTTCTGAACTGGGATTCTGGCAGACTTGCATACCCAAAGCCTGGACTGCCATTGTCTGTTATACAAACTTCAGTTGTTAGGCTTGTCAGCCCAATGTCTGTTCAGATCTATGCTCTTTTTCCTCCTTTTCAATAGGAAGGCAGAACCTTGGCAATGACAGTTCACACAAACTCAGTATTTTCACCCCCCCCCGGGTCTGCACACGTGAAACAGCAGGACTGGTGCCAAATATAAATCTGGCACTGCAGATAAAACCAGCTGCTATTGTCCAAATGGTATTAGAGTAATTTTCATTCCTGCTATAATACCCCATAGTCTAAGGCACTTATATATTTAAACCCTGAAGTTCTTACCATAGACTGCAACAACCCAATGTAGAAAAAAAACAAAGGGATTTTCTGTGTTTCTTTTGTTTTATTTTGGTGGGTATTTAATTAAATAGAGTGAACGAGTTTTACATATCTAATCCAGAAAGATGATACAATCAGAAGCTATTTTTTTTACTGCAATACCTCTTATGGTAGCACTGGCACATACTGCCATTTGGTTTCCTTCTGTAATGTTTTGGTTTCTGTTTTATCTGTTCTTGGTAAAAGAATCTTTCACACCTACACAGAAAGCATGCTGACTCAGCTAACACAGCACCCAAAAATCATGGAGTGCTGCAAAGTAATGAACATGTGAAATTATTTCAGCCTGGTTTGTAGCTCACACCTCGAACAGAAGCCATGCCTGACAATTTTTTCTCTCCCAGTGTAGCCCATGGTAAACTAAACACCAGCAAAAACCTTGCTGATTAGTTTAAAGTGGGTGTATTTTCTTGTGAAAGCAGATAGGGAACAGAATTCATAAAGGATGCTAGACCTAATGTTTAAAAAAAAGAAAAAACCATCGCTTGTCCTTACTGGCTATTCATCACAGGAGGGAGAGAGCATAAACTTACCTTATTTGGGAAACTCCTTTTGCCCCAGTGTGTATAATCCCCAGGGTATGAGAAGGCAGAAATTACACCTTTTCTTCAAGTCTTTTTCTTCCTCTGATAGCTTGCTCATACAGTGGAAAACCAAAGCAGACCAAGCCCTTAGACTAGGTAAAGCTTTAATATAACTAATAACTAATAAAATAATATAAATAATATAACTGTCATAGTGAGCATCACAACCAATGATAAATATAGCTTACCAGGGCACATCCATTTACCCTGTTCTCCCATGGTGTCCTTGAACATCAAGCAGTTGCTTTCTTCACTTTTCAGCATTACTCAAACATTTTCTGTTGTAATCAATCTACCATTCAAAACATTGCAATCACATTCTACAGATTATGTACCTAATACTAATGCACTAAAACTCGGCACATGCACTTTAAATAATCAATTTATATTTAATTAACACACAATTACTGCCCTATTACTGAATCAAATCCTCTTAAAGTGTGACCATAATTCCCACTAGAGTGGTAATGTCCTGAGAGTGAAAGAAATACCCTGTGATCGTTAGAACAGTATTGTAATTTATAGAGTTTTTGTCAAGAGATTAAGCAATTCCAGAATCTATTACACAAGGAAAAATGCACTTTAGAACAGAAAAGAATTATGATTCCTCCTTCCTATCCTTTAAAATACATTTTAGTGCTATATGTTGGTTTTAATAAACACATTATCTCAACATTCTTTCCAACTAATGTGCATAAAAATTCTGTATAGTGCATTTTATCAAATATGACACAGAAAACTGCTTAGGGAAAATGATGCAAACTCAATTTTTGCAAAGTCTTATTATGAAAATATAGCACAATTATTAGCTATAATGACAAAAAAAAGACCATTTTCAGGAGACATTTACTTTAATTTTTCAGAGAGAAATGGTTTGGAGAGTCCTAATAAAAATAAATTCAAGGAACAGCCCTTGTTTTCTATCTGACAGAAGTCAAACCCTTATAATTGGTTATTTCATGAATAAAATAATGAACTATAATACAAATGATCTAATTTTTAACTTTGTCATGCCTCAGTCAGAATGCACAAAAAAAGAGAACAGATTTAAGATCAGAACAATGGTGGTTCTGCGCTGAAGCAAGATTTAACCAAACCCAGAATTTCAAGTCCAGTAGGTCTGTTGATTAAGGGCACGAATTCAGCTCAATACACGGTGGCACTTCTTGGGCTGGCATCCAGCTTCTTCCAAGGTGGGGTTTCCCCACTGGGAATGTATCTCCTTCTTCATATTTAGCAGGTTTTTCACCAACTTTACACACACCCACACACACCCTCCAATAATTTTCTGATTTTTCAATGCCTTTATAAACCTAGCACTTCAAATCTCCTGAGGCAAAGATTGCAGTGATCTAATTACAGTGCAAAGAAAGTATGTGCATTTGTTTAGTCTCACCACCCAATCGTATCATGGAATTAAACTCTAGTCTTTCTGCTGTGTTACATTGGTTATGGTTTTATATATCTTTGGTATCTGCACTTTTAATAGCATGGTTTCAGTGAGGGGCTGAACACCAGTTCTAAAAACCAATTAATTCAAATGCAAAAGATTTTGCATTGCGTTTCAAAAGAGCAGCATATACAGAGTTTATACAAATTTTCTAGTACTTCACAAAGCCAGTGAAATGCCATGTTGCTGCTGCTGTTCCACAGCTCTCCTATAAAGCAAACCCTCTTCTGATTCAGATTCATATGGTTTTGTGCTAGCACATCTACTAGAAAAAACAAAAAGAGACTCTAGATCGGTATCAAACTCAAAGGCAGAATCCTGACATACTTAAATCAATAGTTTCTACTACCAGAGTCAGGATTTCATTTACTATGTTTATTTTTTTTGTGCAAAATGTTATATAGAAATGTCTGTGCCAGTGTTTGCACAATAGCTGTGTGCCCCTCCAGCTGGCAGACAAACATTTTGTCTATTGAATTACTGTGTTTCTCATATATATTGTTTCTTATGCATATATCTGTGCTTATGTGTCTGTATTCATATACATATATATTTGCATGTACACACATGTAACCCTTTTCCCTGTGTGGATAAAGGGTGCATTGAGGTCCAGGAATAAAAATATATGTCTGAGAAGCACCATCACAGATTATTATCTGGAGGTTTTTATCTGAAGTGCTCCTTCTGTATCCTGTCCCCATCAGATCCTCATAAGATTTTGTATTTTTCAATCTCATCTCCTACAGAAATAACACTATGTGATGATCACACCTAAATCTTTAGCATCAGTTGCTTAGTTTCAACTGTATTTTGCAGTGGAAGGTGTCCAACAGCTAATTAGGTTTTCCACAGTTCTGCAAAAACAGTCTTGGCCAAACAGAGGAAGAAAATCTTAACCTTTTTCTGACAGAACAAAAAATGCAGCAGGAAGCTGAGCATTATCAGACATGAGACAACCAGCCTGGAAGAGAGGATAAATGCTTTAACTGTAGAAGAGGTTTAGCTGGAGCTTACTCTTTCTTAAACTCCAAAGTTGCTCAAATGCACATGAATCTATTGAAAAAATCATGCTCCCCATTCTGGTGGGACAGACATTATTTGTGTCACAAAGGACTATTAAAAAAGCCAAATATATATGTCTTCTATATACACACATATATGCACAGACCCATAAATGCACATTCATGTATACGTGTAGAGGGAGACTTTGAGGCCTTATTCCCTGTTCATCTCATGCTACTAATAAGTTTATGGCTATTTGGAACATTTTGGTGAGTCTTTCTGTCAGCATCGTGATAGAAATACTTTTGTCTGGCAAACTGGTACTATGAAGCTGGCCTCTTGGCACATTAAAGAAAGAAACACAGTAGTAACACTAATAAAAATATTTATTTGTAAAGAGGACAGCTGGATGCATAAAATCCCACACTTGATTAATGTCTTTAACTGATTAGTCTCCTCAATTTTATATATATTTTTTTTAAAATACATTTATACTACTTAATTGCATCAGCTATATGGGAAGTGCATTCCATCTCTCAACACTTTTATCTAATAAACTGCTTTCTGAGTTCTTGTTCTATGTATGTATATTTTCTTTGTCATTTAAACTACACTCTGGTTGGTCTGAAATCTCAGAGATAATCAAGCTTAACTTTGAGGGGCATCGTAGATAATATGAATTTTCCTTCGAAGAGTTTCATGCTCAATTTGAAGCCTGAGCAATTTACAAAACTGATTTTTGTGATATTTTAATATGAAATCTCCATGTATCCTTTAACTGTTGAGTTAATATAGACAGCTCTATAATACGTCATGTTTGTCTACTGTGGTATCTGAGTGTCTTCCAGTAGTGTGTTAAACAATGACTTCTAGTTGGAACATATGACTTACTCCCTTCATCCTCTCCTAGGTGTGGATGTTTTCTTTCTTTTATGTATATGATGTACTGTACTCTTGAAGACCAGGTCACAAAGACCAGTGTGAATGCAGAAAAGTAAGGGAAGTTGTGACTCTTAGATCTCCTAAGAATTCTTGTACAGACTTGGCTAAGCCCAGAGAAAAAGCTGTCCTTTTCTGGAAATGGCAGATAACTGCTGTAGAATGTTTCATTATGCTCATTTGTGTTTGATTTTTTTTCCCCCTCATTTTGGAACTTGAAGGAACCTTACAGACTTAGCTTTCGGGAGATCTTAAACCAATATTTTATAGAGTAAGTGGCAGGATATATTTGATGATATTCTGTGCCTTGCTTTAGAAGCGTACAGATTCGTTTAGTTTTCTGTGGGATAATTTCATCTGGTTAAAAAGCAGCAGCTTCATGTGTATTTAAAATGTCATTTTTGTTGTTTCTTAGTCACAAACTAGGCCATCTATTTTATAATGACAATGAACTCGGCAACAGCACGCTCTGTGGATAACCATTGTGCTATTTTTGTTCGATTTATAAGCTGGAAGTCAAGCAAAATGAGACATTCAATGTTCAGATAATAAGACTGAAACCACATGAAGGCTTTACTTCTTTTCTTATTGAATATCATTGAACTATATAAAATCTTTAGCCTCTAGAAAGTAGAACAACTAATTAAGCTAAACACAAAAGTCTATGTTAACACAATACACTAAAAAAAAGAAATAGAATAATTTGACCATGTCACAATAACAATATTTGTATTTTTGTTACTGTTTGTAAGCAAGAGTGATTTTCTGTGGACATGGTTTAAGCTATCCAATCTTTTCCTTCAATTAAAACTTGTTATCTTCAGTTTTCAAAGAATAACTGAATTTTTGTGGCTAAAAATTTAAATTTTGCTCTCTTTTTTTACTAGGTTTATAACACTGAATCACAGAATTTCTGACAAATGTCAACATTTCACAATTTGACTTAGATTTTGGCTCTTTTCCAGTGCACATGGTCTATTTTAGGTGTCACATTAAACAGTTTCTGCAAGAATTATCCAGCCAAGTGCACTACCTTATTCCCAGCTGCTAAATGTTGATGCTTCCTTATCTGTATATCAGATTACTGTTTAAAACAATGTCCTTGGGAATTATCAGCAAACTTCCCTTTCTGTTATACACTAATATTATCCATGGGAGCCAATTATTGAAAGTGTTATGAACAGATGGTGCACTAAAGAAATAAGAAGTAGGGTTCAATAATGTAACATAATGGTCCCCTACACTACATAACAATGTTAACAAATCTTTCTACCTATTTGACACCTGAGGAATAAAATTTACTTATTACTAGAGTAGTGAATCTATATTTGGGTGGAGAAACACTGCTTTTCATTAAAATGCCCTCTTTTGAATCTTGCTGTAAGAGATTATTATTTTCCTGGCTTTGGAGGACATTTAGAGATGTCTGCAAGTACATGTAAGCATTCATGGAGGAGAAAGTTCATATAAGGATTTTCCATTTTCTTATCTTCTGCAGTCCTTTAAGCCAGAAGTTTATGATAAAACAGTTATAAACCTTCTACCACAAAATGAGTTTCAATCCTAGGTTTTTTTTCATTTGAAGTTACAAGTAAAAGTGGCTGAGCTGGTCTTCACAGCTCTGAGTACACAAATTATCCCACTGCATTTTAATCTCTCTGAATGAAACTAGTCAAAAAAAGTCACAGCCAGCTGATGGGAAATATACCCACTTATAAACTTTGATTAATTTAGACATTAATTTAAATGCACTTTAGAAGACCTCCCCGACTAGTTTGACATCTCTGACTTGGCTGTGAATATTACCTAGCCCATCTGTCATTCAGCCCACCCACAGGAGATAATTAGTGTGGAATCCACCTCTTTTGTTAGATTTCCCTTTAAGGTCTAAGTGGGCTTCCCATATGTATGTGACACCATAATATTACGATAGGATTAAGAATTTCCATTTTTGATCAAAATCTAGGAAACTAATAAAAATATGATGGAAAGTTAAAGTAATGTCAGTGTTTCTAATGAACTGACCTTCGAGACCAAGGTTTAAGTTGGGAGTGGTATGAGTGACCATTTCATTTTATCCAAATCTATTCAGCCATCCAGAATTGCTAAAATAGCATCAGATATCTCCTTCCACCCAGTGTGCTGCAGGAATAATGATGCTTTATATTCAAATTAAATCTCAAATGTACAAAAAGCATTTCTTAAACTCCTGAACCTCTTAAATACATTGTGCTGTAGCCTGTTTTATAGTAACATGTCTAATGCAGACTCAGTCCTCTGAGAATACATTTGATTTAAGATTAGCATCTGCATAAACAGGAAATGCTAATTCAATGCTTCAGTTTTGAACGAGAATCCTATGACATCAGATGTTTAACTGAACATCTCATTAAATAATTTAAGCTAAATATATGAGAATCTTATGAAATGTCGACATCTGCAATATCTGTCTGGCCTGGTTGTATCATTTCCCTGCACATTTCTGCTTTTTTTTTTCCCCCTTTCGTCCAGAACCAGATGAAAATCCAGCTCTAATTCACCATCTCCCACCCTCCAGTCAATACATTGGCAGCTTTCAGGCTGCCTGCAGATGGTCTCCCTGTGCTCTGCCGAGAAAGGTGCTTAGCTTCTGGGAACTTCTCTCCTGGAAGAGAGCATGCTTTCCAAATGACCCCTTCACCCCTCACGGACCCTGCTCTTCACATCACAACAAAGCTCATCTCTGAAGTTGCTCAGGCAGACCTTGAAGATAGAGTTGGTTCTGTACCCCAAATTCAGTCCCCCTACACACTCAGGACATCCAACTGGTATCCAGTGTTCATCTAAGGCAGTCTGAGTTAAGAAGGGACACAGAAGATATTTTTTTCCTTAAAAATCTAAGTGCGGTTGGTTTGGGGATTTTTCTTTGTTTTCATTTTTTAACTAACGGCTTTCTTTAAACATTTAACAAAAAAACAAAATGCACTAGTAGCAGTGGTACTATCTCAGAATGTATCATCTAATCTGTCTTGTGGGTTTGAAAGGAAGAGTTAACGATTTGTTAACTAGTAATTATTGATGAAAAATAATTGCATCTTCTAGCTCAGTGAATGTTGCAAGAGGTGATTCCCATTTATTATTATGTAACTTTTTAATTGATTTAATCAGGTTAACTGTAACAAGAAAATTACTGACATTTTTTTGTCTACAACTTCCTACGAACAAAAGGAATAAAGAGAAGTAAACATCTACTGAGGTTCACTGCCTTATCCCTTCCTATTCCTCCATATATATTATATATGTAGAGCAAACATAAATTACCAATCTCTGTTATTTTTCTCTGGTGTGATGCAATACAAAATTTTCATATGTCTTTCAAAAACCTTCATTTTTATCGCAGAGAAACATTTGTTTTCTATAGTATGGGGCTCTGAGCAACCTGCTCTAGTGGGAGGTGTCCCTGCCATTGGCAGGGGGGTTGGAACTAGATGATCTTTAAGGTCCCTTCCACCCCTGACAATTCTATGATTCTATGAATATGTATTTTAGCTAAAGTATTGCTTTGTCCTATGTTCTGGAAATCATATTTGTTTGAATCTGTGACTCATTCTCTGAGTAAGATAGAGAAAGAGGAAAAATAGTTCTGCCATAACACCAGTTGAAGCTTTTTAAGTAAGATTCTGATTCTGCTGCTGAAAAATTAGAAGAGGAAAGCCAGAAAGTTTCTCATGATGATCCTTTCCTTCATGGGACCTTAATATCCCTTGGAACTGAATGCAATGAACAGATAAAATTTCTGCCATGGAAGATCCAGCTGCAAAGCATATGCTTCATGCCACTTCTCCAAATCAAAATTACGATCAGAGAGAAGTAGCGCTGGAGTCTATGGGGACATGAGTTCACATCTGAGAAGATGGGGAACCTGACAGAGGAGTGCAGGGAATTTGCTGAGAGCGTAAGATCTCTCAGATACACATCTACTCTTGGAGAAGTCTGATTTTAATGTATAATAAACTCTGGATTTGAGTTTCAGCACACCAGCTTTACAAAGCCATTCAAACAGAGAGCAAAAGCATAAACAACAGAATGTAGCTTCTTCAAATAGTTTTTTTTCTTTCATACAGAATAAATTGCAAACTGTTTGCTTGTTTCATAAATGTACATCTACAGCCCACCTTAAGGTGGAACTACAGGGAAAATTCTGGGAGTATGCTCATAAAGTAACAATAAACAAGATCATAATCAGGACCTCTAACCAAAGTTTATCTCCCAGAACTTTTTCACTGTAAATGGAACATTTTGAGATTACTTAGCTCTTCATTTGAAGGGTCCCACATTATCTTAAATATGTTTCCATTTTTTAAGCCCTAACTATAAAAATTCCATCTGTAAGAGAAATTATTAAATTAATTTCTATCTGTAAGAGTGAGAGAATGAAAAAGAATGGAAATTTAAAGGATACATTTTTCATTTAGATTGTAAAATTCTAAGTATTTCATTCATTTGTACTTCACATCCTGCCCCATGCTCCTCATCTGATCTGAAATGTCTTATGTCCTGGCATAATTTTAAGCTTATTGAAAGAGAAAGCTGCCCTCATAAAATAAATTACATGTACAGGGCTTTTTTTAATATAAATTGGCATATATTACATTTATAGTTTGCAAGTCCTTTAGTCCTCACCAGCACTCATATGCATCTTACAGCAAAATCCCTGGGACACATCACTGATTGTCAATGAGAAAGTGAGGAAACTAGGTGAACAGTACAAACTGCATGTGAAGGCTGGAATTAACAGTGAATTTAAGTTTCGTTGCAAGGTCCAATTAGGGTATTTAAGTTTACTCCAAGTGCATGATATACAGAAAGCAAAATAACCATGAATATGTTTCCTTGCAATTCAAGTATGAAATATTGGATGATATTCTTTTAATACATTATTATTATTAATAATAATAATTTTTTTAAGGAAAAAAAAGTATGTCAAAGGTAAAAAAATATAAAAAATAATAATCTTTCCCTGTGGAATAACTGGATCTTTGTGACTAAAATGGAATCAGTGCTGCTTCTTGCCTTGTTCTGCTGTACACAACTGGCTCGGTACCACAGTGACAGGAAGAGTTCCATGTCAGTATTTTTTAAGGCTGTTCCGAACGTTACCGTTGCTGACTCCTTCCTTGTGCAAAAGAACTAACAGCAAAACTGCAGTGAAATCAGGAGAAACATCTGGATCTAAAATAAATAAATAACATAGGTATAGAATAATATTTATCCTAAAGCTACTTCTCAGAGGAAGACTCTTCTTGTTTCCGATTGAATCTGGTGTTTCTTCCAGACACAAATTTGTTTTCCATGGAGTGTTAATAGTAGTGCAGAAAAGAGATGTAGTTTGTCACTGGGGACATTACTTTCTCTTCCCTTAGTTATGATTTTAACATTTCCTTGTGAACATTTATATGTAGTTATTCTGCACTGAATTTTGCACTATATTATTCATTAGTTATGTTTCCTATTTATTTGCCCACTCCTCTGAGTACAGATTGTGTGTGGGCATACAGTCTTGAATTGTGACTGTACAGCTTGTTTGTGGAGGATTGTAGCTATCCCAGGACAAGCTCATGCAGTCACAGGTAGACAGGAACAGGCATTGTGTAAATGAGCCAGTTACAGCCCCAGCACTGGGGAAGGTGTGGGGTAGTGTCCTGACAAGGTGTTTGCCTCATTCATCGGTTAGTTTATTTGAGGGAAGTGATGGAAATCTAGATCATTCTGCTGGATGCTATGGCTCAACTTTTCTGACTCTTTCTGGAAAATAGGTTGTGTTCTGAAGTGCAGAATTCTTGTATCTGGAAACCTGTATGTACATTGTGTACCTCTTAGGGAGTTTAGCCCTTCATAGATTAGTGTTGTTTGTTGATCTGCTTGAAGGTAGGGAGGCTCTACAGAGGGATCTGGACAGGCTGGATCGATGGGCTGAGGACAATCACACAAGGTTTAAGAAGGCCAAATGCCTGGTCCTGCAACAGTCCTAAGCAGCGCTACAGGCTTGGGGAAGAGTGACTAGAAAGCTGCCTGGATGAAAAGAACCTTGAGGTATTGGTCGACCACTGACTGAATATGAGCTAGCAGTGTGCCCAGGTGGCCAAGAAGGCCAGCAGCATCCTGGATAGTACCAAAAAAAGAGAGGTGCAGCAGGACTAGAGAAGTGATTGTTCCCCTGTACTTGGCACTGGTGAGGTTGCACCTTGAATCCCATCTTCACTTTTGGGCCGCTTACTACAAGAAAGACTGAGGTGCTGGAGTGTGTCCAGAGAAGGGCAACAAAGCTGGTGATGGGTCTGGAGAACAAGTCTTATGAGATGTGGCTGAGGGAACTGGAGTTGTTTAGCCTGGAAGCGCAGGGGAGACCTTATTGCTCCCTATAACTACCTGAAAGGATATTGTGGGGAGATGGGGGTCAGTCTGTTCTCCCAAGCAAAAAGCAATAGGACAAGAGGAAACAGCCTCAAGTTGTGACAGGGGAGGTTTAGATTGGATATTAGGAAAAATTTCTTCACAGAAAGGGTTGTGAGGCACAGGAACAGGCTGCCCAGGGAAATTGTTGAGTCACCATTCCTGGAGGTAATGGAAAGACTTGTGCCTGTGGTGCCGAGGGACATGGGTTAGCGGTGACCTGGCAGTGCTGGGTTAGCGCTTGGACTTCATGATATTGTAGGTCTCTTGCAAGCAAAACAATTCTACGATTCCATGATTAAAACCTGTTGAAGAGAGCAAGAGAGTAATGCAAGTAGATACACACTGAAACACTCAAGGGATTTTAGAAAGCGACCTGGGAAGTTGTTCTGCTCCCTGGCAGATAAAGTCTGTGCTAAGACATCACCCTGACTTGGGAACTTGCCTTGCTGTATCTCATGCTAGAGTGACAGGCTTAGTGTAGCAGGGGATAGAAATCTAATCTTTCCTAATGGATGACAGAGCTCAAATCTTCTGACCTTCCAGGATAAAAATGAGAACAAATCTTAGATTTTTTTTTAACAATCCTGGTCCCTTCACATAAGAAAAGTGATGTTACAACAAGAAAAGTTACACTAAGGGCAACAAGGATGATCAAAGGTAATATATGGCTTCTGAATGAAAGATGATTGAATAGAATAGTCTGGTCTGGAAGAGAAATGATGCCAGGTGGATATGGCAGAATGTCAGGAGTGTCAGGGAGAAGGCAAATGGGGAAAGATTATTTACTATCTCTTCTAATACAAGATGTAGGGAACATCAGGCGAGACAGGTATGTGACAAGTTCTAAACAAATGAAAGAAGATACTTCTTCAGGTATAGATATCTCTGGAATTCTCTGACTAAGGATATTAGAGATACTCTGAGTGTAAAAAACCAGAATGTCACATGCATGAAGAGAAAAAGTTCTGACAGCTACACAAGATACACCTTTATACATGATGTCCCTGACCACTATATATTTGGCATATATTTTAAGGAGTGCTTTTGCAGTGTTCACTAGAGATCTGTTATTGGCTATGTCAGGTACACAAAATTGGAATAACTGCTTCTTTGGTCTGATGTGATATGACTTAGGTTATTCCTGTAAACGTTTCTTTCTTGTTACAGAAAATTCTATTGCCTAACTGTAATTCCTGATGCTCACAATTCCCATTCAGGGATCTTGTCTGGAAACTGATTCCTCTGGTCACAAAATTAAATAAAGCATCTGTGACTTCAGAGCAGTGAAGGAGCTCGAGAAGCTTGCCTTTACATAGCCAATATACCAGGAGCAGGAAGGACTCCATGAAATGCTAGGGACTCAGGGAAGAAACCAAACAAAATAAACCCCTTCAGCATGGTCTGTGATATCAAACAAAAATAAGTAACATTGTATAGGTACATAGATGTAACAATGATGGGACTGTTTCAGGTGCAGAGCGTGTCATTGGCTCTGTCTGTGAAACCTGCTCAGAACTTGCATGCCTGTGTATGGCTGAGGAGTTAAATTAGACCTGCAGTTAGCTGTCCCCTAAAGGGACAATTGTTTCTAGTCACTTTTCAGTGCAATTGTCCTTGATAATTTGTATATCCAGCATGTGTCCCAAAATGGAGATGTGCTTTCAGATGAGTCTATATACCCACGGCAGAGTTTCAAAAGCTTATCTGAAAGGAAATGGGACATTTTCTTCTGAAAATGTCTCTGATAATGTTCACCACAATATCTCTTTTTAAGAAACAACTCGAAATAACATTTTTACTTTGATACACACCATAGTGATATAAAATAGGGGTCTTTCCATTTTCTGAAAGATCAGGAGCAGTTTTGTATGAATACATGGTATTTCTATTTTTTAATGTTAGGAAAAATACCAGTCTCTGTTATAGGCTACGTATTTCTGAACAATGTCTCTATCTCTCCATTGATGAAAAGCCATTTTTGCAGCAGAATTGGTGACAGGACAGGATGAACTGTCCTTGTTTACTCTTTTAGTTGGTTGAAGTGTGATGTTGCACAATAACATCTTTTGACTGGTTAACTTTCAATGGTTTTTTTGGTTACTAGGAGAAAAAAATCTATTCATGTCTTAGCCCTTGAGAGTCTCTCTGACATTGCCTCTGATTTCACTCTGTCAGTAATCTGCAAGACCGTTACAAAGTAGGAGTGGGTGGGTAGGGGAAACTGTCATTATTTGCATTGGAGACCTTCTCATAAAGAATACCTGTCCAGTTACTGTCTGAATCTTGAGTCAGTAAACAATGTTTGTTGCTTTCTTCTAATGAACAAACACTAGAAGGAGGGGAAATTTCAGTGATGGTCACATTCAATTCACCAGACCAACACAAAATAATTAAGTTATATCGATTTCATAAACTGGGATCATATTAGACCACAGCATAAACAGCTTTGTCCTTTATCCTTTGAAGGTGGCATTATTCCTAAAACATTTCAAGCTATTATTATAGAAAAAAAATATGAGACAGTGAGTAATAGCATGCAGTTTGGTTGCAATTATGTCCAAACTCAAGCAGAATAATACAAAACTAGGCAAAATCAGTATTACATCCATATGTACTCTTAATCTCTTAAGTATGAAAAAGGAACAAGAAGTTGGAGCTTTAGGAGAGGGTTTCAAATAGCCTCTTTTTTTTTATTATTTAATTGGTGGGTCAGAAGCATGGCAGTCCTGAATGCTCATTTTTTACTGGTAAATACCCCTTCTTATTTCTAGGTTTTAAACAATGCATTGATAACCCTGGTGCATTACTTTGTTGGTCACCCCGTGATTTCTACTTCATTTTGTGCATCCTGTGACGGTTACAGATACAGTTAATGAACATTTAATCAGCTGTCAGTAATATATTTGTTTCCATTTCCAGATAATTGCATTTAGAGTGGTCCTGTCTAGAATGTGAAGCAGGTATTAATAATGCTATCCTCTACTTCAAGTAGCTAAGGTTTCTCAGTGGCAGATGAATGCATCTGCTGTTGTCTTGACATATACACAAAGCTTTCAGCTTCTACAGTATCCTGTCAGCTCTCACTCTTCTCACCTTAAATCAAGTCATTTTACCCGGCACGACTTCCCAACTAACAGTAATTAATTTTATGGTATACTTGGCAACAGTTGCTTGTTGATTCATTAATGAGACTGATATTTGGTTTATCATGTTATTTTAAACTTTATCACAATTAACAGAGCACATACTTCTAAAAAGAGTGGTTCTCTGTGAATTTTTTTCACACATCTACTTGTCTGTCCTTGACAGTACTGTGACACTTTAAAGATGGATAAATAACCCTACCAAGTGAAAATATATTGATTTAAGTCTATCAGGATCTTGTACACAGAACACACTGCTGGATAGAATCAAACAATTCCAATTATACTGAGCTAATACAGAAAAATTGCCCATTACCTGTTACACTTTTTCTTCCTGGAATGAGATATATCTGATGCTGATATTGCTGATTCACCCATTATTTATGTGTATTCATCAGGGTATCATGAAATAAAATCAAGAATGAAAAAAACAATGTATAGCATGTTCTTCAAGAAGAGGAAGGATAACTGGTTAGACTGTACACACATAGAAAAGCCATACACATCTATTCTGATGTACAACTTATTTTAAAATGGAGTTTTGGACTGAACAAAATGTTATTTATCAGTTTTGGACTGAACAAAACTAGTGATTTAGTGCAAGCTTTCAATTGTGAGAAAATGGAGTTGACACATTCTAAATACGTAAACATTTGATTTCATAGGTTTTGAAAACTAACATAACTAGACTTTTTAGGTATGGCTACACTGTACAGTGCATTTGAATAGTATTATCACAGTCATCTCTCACAGTGGAAGCTATAGCCACACAGATCAATTAGCTTTGAAGGGTATGTATACCCTGCAGAAGAAACACTGCACTGAGATGGTTGGACTTGCTCTGGAAACTCTTTCAGAGGTATCCCTGGTATAGGCTTGTCCTTTGTGCAAAAACCACCTTTTGTTAGGAATTTCACATTATAATTAAAAGAGGTAAAATCAATATACAATTAGCAATTTTTCTCTTTTGAACTCTCTTATTACATGTTCAATTCAGAGAAAAAAAAAGGAGAGAATAAATCTATATTATAATAAAATTGCCTATTTTATGTAAGTACTAGTCACTCAGGATAAATGTAAGTATTCTTCAGGGTAACCCATCCTTGTGCTTCAAGTAGCTTTCAGTCTAGAAGTACAGTGTGGAGATTTGCTGTTCAGACTGGTATTAGAAGGGTGTTCAGTTCAAAGGGTATAGTCTGAGAAGTGGTTGTTGAAGATGGACTAACTCACACACAAGGCAGAAACAGACACGAAATGAAGGCTGAAACCTAAAATTCATCACAAGACCTTGAAGGAAGAAACTGTGAGAGTGCTGAAGAGCCAGTGGAGGGTTTCAAGGAGGGAGTAACCGTTGTCTAATGGCCAGCTAAGCTAATTTTTAATGGGCTAGAAAGTACAGCAGTACTCATCACAAGTACTTCATAGACCTAAGCTACATGTATATTTGCTGGATAAACCCAGTATTCTATAACCACTTCCTGAAGCTTCTTTTATTATTCCCTGAATCTTCTGCTAGCTATTCTCTTTGCACAAAGGGGCTATTCCTTTCATGGTGAAAGTCTGACAGTAATGCACTGGAACACATCAGCATGAAATATGGGGTTTGATTTTTATACATTCTTGATCATATTTTTAAAGCCTAGATACTGAAACTACTTTAGGGCAAAACTAAAGAGCCCTTTTAAAATGTACCTCCTGGCCAGATTGTGCTGATGAGCTTGATAGTGAAACCGGCCTTGCTGTTCTAATAGTATCTTTTCTAGGCTGTAAACAATGACTTTAATCAAGATCCTAAATGCTTTATAGACAAGATGTTCTTTCAGGGTTTCCTGATTTTATGGAGTCAGAGAGAGTGTTTTACTTTTGCTCCCGTTGTGAAATTCTCGCCACCCTCAATGTCTTCTTATCCTTATAAATCTTAACATCTAGAGGCCATTGCCAAAACTATTTGTAATGCACTGACAGCTGTTAATATTACAGATTACTGTATGGTGTAAGTAATGGCTTTGCTAGGTCTTGTTGAAAAGGAAATATAAGATGCAGTAGGAAGTTCCCCTTGGGAACATGTTACATTCTGTTTCTGAAGCATGCACAGGAGAAAGTTGCATCCCTTTGTACTCAAAACCCTCTCACCTTCTAAAAGGATGGCCATAGCGTATCTAGACTGGGGAGTTCACGATTAGTAAACAGGGAACTCATGTCACCACAATGAAAGGAAGTAATTTGGGACCATAAATGCACTCTGGGCAAGCACAGATGGCTTGCAATGCATGTGGTGGGGTGGCCTCAGCTCACAGCTGAACACCTGTACAGCCAGTCACTCCCCCCTATCTCCTCTGGTGGCATGGGGAGTGGGAGAACACATGAAGAACAAGAGAGAAAGAGAGGGAAGAGTAGTGGGTTGATGGAGAAATTGTAGCTGCTCAGCAGTGGTAATTTGTGACCAAGCAATGACCTGAAATGGAGGGCAAGGAGACTCAACTGCAGGAAGGGGTTAAGCAGACTGGAAGTAAGCATGCTAGAGACAGCACAGATTCCTTGCAAGGGAGTGAAGTTTCCCTTCAGCACTGTCTTGCAGACCATCCTGGAATGGGAGCACTCTGGGTTCAGGCTGAGGGGCCACCTTTGGGCAGCAGAACTGGGCTAGGCTGAGGTGCCCCATGCAACTGCTTTCAGGATTGGTGCTGGTGCAAGTGTATATAAGGAATCTGCTTGTGACACATTGTAACGCTGCAGACTCGTATTTTGGAAGGATTCTGCCCAATTAATTGTTCATTATTTTTTTCTTTTATACTTAAGCACAAGTCCATGATTAATTTCCCCCAAGAGGTACCATAAAAATTCCCCAGCAGGGTCGCTCAGGCGGGGTGATTGCTGAACTCGTGAATGTTGTTGTTCCGCAGTTAGAAACTGCTTTTGACAGAACACCACTGTCACCCAGCCATGAGTGCAGTATTTCAGTATCTCACCTCCTAAGTACATGTATTAAGCAGCACTTCCAAGGTGGATGAAAAAAGATGGCTACTTCTTCCCTCACCAAAATAGCCTCTGAGTTGCAGGAGGATGCATGAAGCCCAGCAAAGCAGTGACACCCATATGCCTTTTTGCACGTATAGCCCTAACCAACAACAGTAAGCATGAATATTTCTGTGGCCTTCCTACCCCAAGTTACTAGGGGGAGAAGCATCTCATAGCACTAGATAGAAAATTCAGATGTTTGAAAGGATAGAAGGGGACCTCAGTCACATACAAGTCATCCCTCGGAGTCTGTCAGCTACAGACTCTGCTGCTGTACTAATTCTGATTATAAAATGAGGTAGCCTTAGCGTGGTCTCCTGTTTATCTGAGCTGCATCCTATGAGCTGTGACTTCCTCGGAAGAAGCAGCTTATGTACGTGCCTGCTGTGCAGTCTGCATGCAGGAGCACAGAGTGGTTGTGCACCTTTGCTAACACACCCCTACCTATCAGAACAGGGGGGTAATTCTTAGGTGCCCTTTCAGTGTCTGCAACTGTAGATTGTTCAGTGCTGTGGACGTGTAGTGGATGGAATTGTCTCTTTCGAATTAAGGGAAGTCAAACTGACTAAGTTGAGACTTTTTATCAGATTTAACAGTTGCTTATCAGTCATAATATTTTGGATATACTTTTTTTAGAAGACGTTAAAGCAAAAAAATCCAGCCCAAACCCCCAGCCCACCATATATTGCTTTGTATGTTGGAAAGGCTGAATGCCACACTGGGATATGAATTCCAAAACAAAGCTTTTTCTGCATGTAAAATGCAAACTTAGAGTGTTTTTTTCTGGCAAATGGATTTCTATTCAATCTGCAAAATGCAGGCATTTTTAAGGTTCAATAATATGGAATCATATTTTTAGCAAAACCAAAGAGGTTAGTTTACTGATTTCCATATAGAATATATGCAGGCTATTTTCAAACCATGATTAGACACAGTTTACCTTTTGCTGACAGTCACTGTTTCCCCATGAGCTAGAATAGACAGGAATGCCATTCCTATGCTAATTGGACAAGAAGACTCATTGTCACAGCAGTATATCATGAAATATTTGTATTTTATATTTTACTATACATTTTCCCCAGTTACTAAAAGGTGCATCCTATTATGCTATTAAATGCATCCATTAGTCCTGATACCATATACATTTGCCATAAACTGGGGAAAAGATACAATAATATGGAAAAAAACCCCAACTGTTAATGTAATTCTGTCAATGTCTCAAAAAAGTTGATGAAGCATTTCTGTAGTTTGCAAATGCTTTACGTATTTACCAATAGGAATCAGCAAGGTGCCCAGAAAATGGTTCTCATTTGACAGGGTTTTTTTTGCTTTCTGTCCTTTTTTTTGTTTTGTTTTGTTTAGTTTAATAGCAAATCTAAACTCACAGATTGGTAGTCCAAAATAATCAGACTGGACATTATTATGCCCAATTATTAGGACAGTGATGAAACTGCTAAAATCACAGAATCACAGCATGCTAGGGGTTGGAAGGGACCTCAGGAGATCATCAAGCCCAACCCCCTTGCTGAAGGAAGTACAACTAGAGCAGGTTGAACAGAAACATGACCAGGTGGACCATGAAAATCTCCAGAGAAGGTGACTCCACAACCTCTCTGGGCAGCCTGGTCCAGGCCCTGTCACCCTCCCAGTAATTCCTTACGTTTTCGTGGAACCTCCTGTGTTCTAGTTTGTGCCTGTTGCCCCTTGTCCTATCACTGGGCACCACTGAAAAGAGTCTGGTCCCATCCTCTTGACACCTGCCCTTCAGATATTTATAAGCATTGATAAGATCCCTTTTCAATCTTCTCTTCTCCAGACTAAACAGCCCCAGGTCTCTCATTCTTTCCTCCTAAGAGAAATGCTCCTGTCCCCTAATCATCTTTATAGCCCTTTGTTACACTCTCTCCAGTAATTCCCTGTCTCTCTTGAATGGGGGAGACCAGAACTGGACACAGTACTCCAGCTGTGGCTTCCCTAGGGCTGAGAAGAGGGGAAGGAGAACCTCCCTTGACCTGCTGGTCACACTTTTCTTAATGCACCCCAAGAGATCATCAGCTTTCTTGGCTACAAGAGCACACTGTTGGCTCATGGTTAATTTGTTCTCCATCAGGACTCTGATGTCCGTCTTCATGGAGATGTTTTCCAGCATGTCAACCTCTCCCCTGTACTGGTGCACAGGGTTATTCCTCCCCAGGTGCAGGACTCTATACTTGCCCTTGTTGAACTTCATTAGATTCCCCTCTGCCCAACTCTCCAGCTTGTCCAGGTCAGATCAAATTATCATTATCAAGTCAAGAGAATCTAATGAGGTGTTGACTTTTGAACAGTCAGCATCTATAGCAAACAAACTGAATCTAAAAGAAATACAGAGAGGAAGCTGCATTACTGTGTCCCAAAGATATTTTACTGATCCCATCTATAGTATATCTGGCCACATGCATAATAAACAGCTTCACAAGAACAAGGTAGGACAGTGCCATTTGATCTAAACCCTTATACATGTTAAAGTTACAAATTCAGCCTATAACTTTATAACGTCTCTACTTGTTCTTGATGCCAAGATGTCCCAGCTCTGTTTTCTGCAGTTCGATATAAAAGATTACCAAGGAGAGAATGCATGGGAGAAAAAACATCCATCCCATCTTATTAGATAGCCCTTATCTGTGGTCGCAGAGTATTTTTAAACCAGAAAAATTTCCAGTTCAAGCCATGAGGGTCACAATCAATGCTGGCTAATACTGTCACAAAGGACAGATGACAGTCTGGGCCTCTCTGAATATTTCAAGGACTCATTTGCCTAAGAAGTCATAAACTCTGGAGTCAGTAGCTGAAAGAGGAAGTTGGGAACAACTAAGAAGCATGCGTGTCTGAGACTGTAAACCAAGACATGATACTTCTAGACCACATTTTAAACAGGAACCTTCTCAATAACTCGTTGGGGTTTATTTTTTCTGGCTGGTGGCATCTGTTTCTCTGCTGACCTGTGATTACAGAGAATTTTTCTCCAGTTTCACAGAAATGTAAATGACCACATAGGCTTGTGGTGAACCACAGCAATGATATTTCATGGAAGCAGTATTCTGGTGCTTCATGGCTTCCTGTCCCCTGAGAATTCAAAGCTGTCCATGGACCTAAGCATATAATACAGGAGTTCATTTATCTATAGGAAAAAAAAAAAAAAAAAAAGGAAATACTTGCCTGTTCTATTAGAATAACCAATAAGTGTGGTTTTCAGAGTTGGGCTGATATGTCTTATTATTCATCATTTTGATTGCCTTCTTCCTACACTTTCATATCAACTCCAGACTCTTATATTCCCCTCTACCTTTTTTTTTTCTCTAAGTACTGTAATATTTTCTGGTGCAAGTGGTCATATTAAATTCCTATGCCTTTCCAAATAGTACCATATCCTGCAATCAGATACATTATGGGTCACTCAAGGTGAGTCAGCAAATAGAATTTGCCGTGAAGCTGTTTACATATGTATGTATACAAATGACAAATACAGAATACAGTGTCAAAAAGCAAGAAAATGCAATCAAGAATTTCTATAGTGGCATTACCGTTCAAGTGGAAAAAACAATGAAGTTACCCAGGATCTGTCAGTTAAAAGCAAGTACCAGTGTAAGTGATTACTGGCAATATTTTGTGTAGAAAAGTAGCATCTCTAGAAGCAACAGTATTTTAGAGTAGCTGTTTGTTGTCATTGAAAAGAACAATACTTCCCTCTTGCTTTGCCTTTCTCCTTGCCTCTTTGCTTTTGCTTCTCCTTTGCCTCTTTTTTGCCTTTCCCGTTGCTTTCTCTTTATGAGGAAGTGCAGTGTGAATTGGAATAGATACAAGCACTGGGCTTGAATTAATTTACCGATTTTCCTTTTGGGGCATGACCTGTAATCCCATGATGTTGTTCCTGCCTACACATTGAAATTGGTAACGAGAGCAACCGAGAGATCATTTTTATTTATGCGCTTTGTGTTACCGAGTACCCCACTGTGGCACCACCTGCATCCCAGTGTTTTGCTGCAGTGAAGACATAGAATAAACAAGTAAAAAGCTTACGGTTCAACAAACTCCAAAGATATTGTTTGAAATTCTGGGGTTAAGTGATAGGAAGAGTATCAATGTGGAAGAGACACAGATGAAAGGAAGATAAAGCTTACTGCAACTAAGTCACTTGTGCTTCTGCTTTCCCTGTGTAGCTTTTGCTGTGCACACACACACATTATGCACATGGCCAAGCCATCGTGTTGGGAGTTCAGCAGTGCTCACTCCAAGAGCATGTGAAGCAGAGAGAGCAGAAGTTTCTGCAAGGACAGAGCTTCAGAGGGGTAGGATTGGGACCAAGATGTATGCTTAATCAAAGGGGTACTGTCCATCCATGACTGGAGCAGTGAAATAACAAGCTGAAGGTCAGCTTTCTACTTCTAATCCAACTGCAGCAGTTTGGAACTTAAATGGTCTAATAATCCTGCTTGTAATAATGTGAGAAAATTTTCCAGTTAAGAAAGGAGTTTGAAGACCAGGGCAGTTTCTACTGAATTACAGGCTTGTGTAAGTTAAACAGTGGAGCCTACCAAACAGTGGTTAAATCCTTTCTGACCACTGAGTAGTTTTGTCTGAATAAATATTCCCAGTAGTAAATCACACTCATCGTATCTGTAAAACCTGATTGTGCTTCCTCTCCCAGTCTGTCACTTGTACTAAGGTGTGTGCTTCCAGTGTATTGTGCACAAACACTTGGTGAGAACAAAATTTGTATCAGTACACTTGTCAGACCTCTTGATCTAGACTGAGTGGACCCTGGTGTTTTGAGGTTAAAGTTGCACCTTTCCTAAGTGTACCGAGGTAGTGCTTTTCCATTGCTTTATCACTGCTTGTTTAAAAACAAAAAGTGTTTCATTTAAATTTAAAGTAGACTAGCTTTAACTAGACTTCCAGCAATGACTTTCTCTATGAGATGAAAGACTTCCAGTTTCGTTTTTTTTATCCCCACGAAGAACATACATACACTGTAGATTTATAATGTGAGTAATGTGTTCTTCCTTTTGATAAAAAAGATCGTACTCTCACTCAGAGGCATGTTTTTCCTCCAGTTTTTGTATCTCTTTTGCTGCTCTTCTAAGCTTTTCTTTGTACCTTTTTTTTAAACAGTAGGCACCAAAGCTGAAGGAACCGTTCTAGTATCAGTCCTCAAACTGTCACACATGAGAAACGCCTCTGTACTGAGAGATGTTTCTCTATTAAAATCCAATAATTGACTAGGAAGCCTTTTACCCTCTTACTATGCAAATGAAAAGGAATTCAGCCTGTGAGAAACAGAGAGTTTGTTAGTTAGCATAAGAGCAGTGCATTATAAGAAGTAATAAATATTATGATTCACCTTTAACCTACAAGAGAATATTTAGCTTGTGTCTCCTGGACTAATACACATCGTCCTGCTAGGCTGCAATGTGTGCAGATAACATATGAATGTTGCTGTGACACTAGGTGTGTTGGTACCGGTATGATTGAGCTACAGAAGCGTGACAGTCATGGTAATGGTGTCAGTGATGCTCTAGTGTGTATTTATTAGTGCTTAGGTTACCCCCAAAATAAAGGAAAGTACATGATCACATGTGGTTTTTATGTGAATATATAAATAGATTATTTAAAAGAAAAAGGTTTTGAGGGGTGTTTCTTTGGAGCTTTGTATCTAGGACAAGATCCATGATATCACTTATTATGTTGCTGCCAAACCATGAACATGTGAAAAGAAATGACTGGTAAGTTTTGTTCTAATGAAAGAACTTCTCCAGATCTTAGCAGTATGTGACAGTTAATTCGTGTCTTGTCTAGCTGCTGTTGTGTGAATGTTCAACACCCCAGTAATAACTTCAAATTTCCAAGTGGCTACTCATAGGGCCATGCTTAGAAAAGGAACAGGTGTATTACTGGCCATGCCAATCCCTGGCAGTAAACACCGAAGGTTTCATAGCCCAATTTATCTCAACCTCCCACAGGCAGCATGCGTTGAGTTATTTCAGTTCTGCCATGCACTCTAGATTTTCTTCTACAATGGTAGTTTTCTAGGATACAGTCACAAACGCTAGAGAGAGAATCTCCCAGTCAGAGTCTCTGTGACTATGTTTCTTTCACTACATTAAGACTCATTTAATGACAGAGTCTGATGTAGTCAACAATTCCAATTGCTTGGCATGAGCACCTAACCACCATTATGTGATACTCTACAAATCCATATGCTGTTTGATATTTATTTCCAGACCACTGATAGGAATATTGAACAAGGTCAAGTCTAATACTCATGACTGAAGAACAGTGCTAGCAACATCCCTGTTCAGAGATGGTTCCCCTTTGACAACTCTAATTAGTTAGCCAGTGCTTAATCCATTTAACATGTGCTTTATTGATATTATGGAGAGTTCAGTTTTACATTGGAAAATCCATGATAAAAATTGAAATCCCTTACAGAAGTCTAAAGTCTCTTAAATTCATACATCAAGCAGGAAGACATCAGCAAACTGGTAAAACTCCAGTTCTTTGGAAAATGGAATACCCCAGAATTATCACTTTTCAACAAAAGGCAGAGCCCCTTCTTAGTGCCAAAACTGTGGAAAGGAGCATTCATGGCCAGCATAGCTTTGTATGAACTCAGTTTTCCACTTCATTTGTGACAGAATTCCATAAGGGATCACTGTGATTCAAATATTATTTCCTTCCTTGAGTTTTATAAAGCTGCTCAGGATGAAAAAAGAGTCTGCCAGTGAAAAGAAAATCATAACCTTTCCCTAGCTGCATGTGTTAGTTATGTGTGAAAATAAAAATAGGAAAAAATGAAATCCAGACGTTAGAAATGATCCCGAGAAACCTAAGTCTTGCAAATTGTTAGAGACTTTGCTAGGAAATCTGACCTTCCCAGTGAAGTCAACTTTTTAAATCTGCCTCATTAGGGTTTTCTGAGTTGGCTTTGTTTTATTTTTTATTTTTTCCCCCAGCAGTCAGCATCAACCAGCATTAAAGATAGTTATCTGGGATTGCTGTTCACTCCCTCCTTCTGGTGTGACAATTAGGTATCTGGTTAATATTTTAGGTAGCAGCTGAAGAGAAATTCTGAAATGAATCATCTCCTGAATCTCTCTCTTTAACTTAAAAGAGGCATGTAAGTGATTAAATGTTAAAGTCTGGGGAGGTGACTCCTATCCCCTACTATTCATTATTACAGAGTCTCCTTAAAGTGCTTCAGAGAGCTTCTTAAAAGCAGCCTTGTGTATTATTATTTCATATTATGTTACAATGCATAGTCCCAGGAATAGCTGTCAGGCGTAAGCCAAGTGACAAGGTGAAGTACATAGTGACCCTGAGATGTTGTCACATACATCCTAAGGAAGAACTTATCCAATTTAATTAAAAGATCATTGCTGCCCACTCAGTGCTCCGGATGCAGAAGTAGAGTTACAATTCAGTACATAAGAATGCATAGATTAAAATATCAAATAAGAAGGGGAAAAAAAAAAGAAAGAAAGAAAGAAAAAAGTTTGTCAAGGGGACATTTTGCATTTGCAATGAACAGCAGCTCTGCCACTGAATGTTACCAGAGGTTTATCCGGGTAAAACACGTGCATTTACTGTGAGGTAGCGTGAGAATTGTTTTTATTTCCAGAAAGCCTGAGGATCAAAGAAACCCAGGCTGGGCTAGTAAACTTGGATGGTGGAACTGTCAGCTGAAAGACTTTTTCTGTTCACATCTATTACCACAGAAAAGCTGAGACTATCTTGAAATTACAGCTTCTGGAAAAGTGGGAAGTTGATGTATTCCTGCACCACTGCTTTTCCACCCTCAGTCTGTTGTGTCATCCTTAGGACACTCACTGATACAGCTCTATCTGTGGATTAGCACTTTAATCAAGTGAAAACAGAGAAGCACATTTCACTGTGTTTCACATTCTGGTGTGGGGGCAGAAGATGAGCCTTTGAACTGGGAGAAAGTGAATGACTGACTACAAGCATAAGTAATTCTTGTGTCAAGGCTTTGACGAGTCGTTTGTTGGAAAACCTATTTTACTGATTGCAGTCTACACTTAATAGATGTGCCATCCAGGGATGTGTCAGCTCCCTTGCAGCATACCAATTAATGGCAGTCACTGATGGTGAAAGGAGCTCTTTTAATCTTATTAAAAAAGGGGCATACAATATAATTTCCTTTGTGGAATGTCTGCATGCGTTTTATCCGATGAAACAAGAACAACACAATGTTTGAACAAGCTAGACGAAAACCTGCCAGCCTCCCCATGCTCTTTAACTAGCTATATTTTGATTTCTGATAGAATTCACACTTTTTTAATCTGATCCATAGCAAGACAGTTTGGGTAGTTGTGGCCCTCCTAGTCACACTTTAATACTACTGGTTAATTGAATTTTGCCTTGGCAACCCTTAAAATATTTCACGTGGAAGTCAAAGATCCTTCAGTAGGATGCTTCAGTCTGTTAGACAGGTTTTTTATCTTCTTGATTTTTAATTACATGCATGGAAAACAGGTATTATGGGTTAACTTTGATCTAGAATTTAGACACCTGCTTGCACTTGCACTGTTGCTACCAAACCTATGCTTCAATCTGATCTAATCCTCTTGGTATGGCTTTCTCAGTATGACCCTTTCAGTATGTAGAGTTGCTTACATCTCAGTTCTTCTCAATTCCTTGGAGACCACATCTACAATAATAGTCTTGGAACAGAAATTCTCCAACTCACCTTTGCTGTGACCTTTTACGGAAGAAATAGGGTATTGTGCCAGTAATAGCAGTCAAAATTTCAATGCAGAGATCAGAGCCTTAGTCTGGCTTGCAAGTATTTCTTTTTCTTGTTCAGTCTGGTGGTCAATAGACTCCACATCTCTGTCCTTGGAGCTATTCAAGATGCAACTGGACAAGGCTCCGAGCAACCTGATCTGATTCAAAATACTCTGAGCAGAGTATTGGGCTAGATGGTATACAACCTAAATAAATTTATAATTACTAAATAATTTGGAGGATATTTTGGCCACTGAAATCTAGTAGTTAAACAAATGTGGCAATTGGTATATGTTTCTTTGAGGTTCTGGGTTCTTTTTCTTTGGTGAAATTACTCTTTCATTGAGGTCAATTAACTTTTTAACCAGATTTCACCAGGAGCAGCCAATCACAAAAGCTTTTTTGAAAATGCTTCCTGTAGAGTTGAAATGATTCTTTCACTAATATAACCCTCAGCAAGACAGATGTAATAAATTATTCTCTTTCCTTGGTCTTTAAAGACTATTAACATTTATAGACTGGCATTATACAACTTTCCCTCAAAGTCTGGCAACTTGAAATATAAAAAAAGTCCTAAGGTCTCTAACCTTTCCTGGTCAATCTATCCCTAAAACCTAGCAGTAATTGTTATTTGGCCTTGGTCGTACACTCCTTCATTTCTCCCAAATTCTCTTCCATGAAGAACAATTCAAGAACATGTATAGTGTTAGAGATGTAGTTATCCATCACATACATTATTCCATTTTAACCCCCTCTTTTCCCTTATAAATGAGTAATGTCATGCAAGCCCAAATGCTAGTATATCTATATACCATATACTAGCATTAGGTTCTTTACTAATGGGGTGAATAGTTGGGTTACACCTGCCATAATTTTACTGGTAGCAAAAGATGGAGCTGCAGAATGCTTCATTGTACACTGATGAAGTTAGTAGGCTTTTTGGCACTGATTTAACGGCAGAAAGTTTGACTATCCTCACTTGCCATACATTTCTATGTGGCTGAAAAGTTTGCTCCATTTATTGTGAGCTAAATGAGGTGTCCAGTCTATTTTTGAGGTTTCTGCCAACGTTCCAGTTTCTGTTACATTTTGGGAATGTGTGCTGTGGATTATTCTTTTATAGTGTAATATTTGATGTGGCTGTGCAGGATGAGACCTGTGGTCCACATAATCCTTCTGACTCATCCTTGCAATAGGACATCAATAGGTGCGTCAGGAAAGAGAGAAGAAACTGGTACTAAGCAAGTATGGTATGAATTGTCCAGTGGGAACTTTTCTTCCTAATCCTTGCTTATTTTTTTTGGGTCAGAATTTGTGAAATCACCAGGGTTTCCTAGTCTCTACACATCCATTGCTGTTTAGCTTTTGTCCACTTCTTTGTTCACAATGAAGAGCCGTGTGAGTCCTTCTGATCCTGTTTTAAATAGCTTTCAGACTCTCTCGTTGGTGCACTTAGCAAAGAAGCCAAACTTCATAAGCAGTTGGTTTGTTCTCAAGTGAAAAAAGACACTCATTTAAAGACTGTATTTATACTTCTCTGCAACTGTCAGATTGTGTGTGAAGGAATTTGAGGGCTATATCTATACATATCTGTCAAATAAAACAGGTCACGTCCTGTTCTCTGGATCTGAGAACACACAGCTTGTGTGTATGTGGATCTGTTTCTTTCACCCTTAAAACAGAGGGGACTAATGGAAATCCTCTCAGATGTGTCCTCCCCTCCAAGGTGTCCTTGGCGTTGCTTGTTAATGTGCTATTTGGAATTGGTCATGACTAAGGCAAGCATTCAGAGCAGTGGGAAATAAACAGTATCCCAGTCCGTCACACAATCTGTCATGTAGTTTATTACTGAATGTAGGAAATAAAAAAATGAACAAAGCCATAGAATCTCTTTAGGGATTTGTTCCTACTAGGTCAAAATACTGCACTCACTGGGATTTTGGCCCAGCAGCTATGTTTGGGATATCATATGCACTGTCGCAGACCTGCAGGGATTTTTTACAGACCATGAAGTAGCTACAGCAGTGGCAACCAAAATCCCCAGTAGCTCAAGGTTTCTAAGCTGCAACCTCCTTGTGAAAATCCATTATTCCAGAGGGTTTATGTTCATGTTGTGTAAAGCCAGTTCACACCGAAGAGTGTAGTACATGTGGAAATGAACTGGAGAGCATAGGACTGTATCTTCCCTCTGAAGAGTAGCGATGTTTCAATTATCTCTAAATATTTTGAGAATGTCTGTAAGCAAGAAGAAAAATAAAGCCCATGACAGGAAGATATTGGAAACATTCTTTGGGATTTTTCTAGAGATACCAAAGTTCTTAGAGGAAATTGGAAATGCATAGAAAAAGATTGTTTCCACCTATTCTTAATTTGTTCTTTTTTTGAACTGCACTTGCAGTGACCTTGAGTATACTTTCTCTGAACACGTACAAAACAGATCCACAGAACTGAAATATTTAAACAGTGTATTTTGGATGTGATCCTTTTAGAATCTCGGGCGGGTGGGATGTCATAAAAATACGCTTCATGCTGGATGCATCCTCCTAATGGCTGCAGAAGACATCTGTCCACTTCCATGGAGAGCCACTGCAATCACTTCCAAAGACTCTCTCTAACTCCAAACTCATGGGCAGTCAGAGATTTGCTTAACTTTACATTCTGTGAACATTTTGATTGACTTTGAGGAAACTATTGCTAGTGCTTACAGTGAGGCGTGTGCACAAAATCTTGATAGGATTTCAGCTTAAGACATTAAGATTTCATTGTGCTCTGCAGAAGACTGATGATGAAGGAGCTAATTTGACTGATGCCAGTATCCTCTTTGATAAAAGTATGCACCCTAATGACTGCAAAATGTTATGTGACTATTCCAGAAATCTTGAAAACACATTGAAGGGGTGAGAACAGCAGATTTCTGATTTGCATACTGTATGTATTCTGCAGTGGGTAGTTACTGATGGCTTTTTGCTGCTCTACTTGCCTTTTCAGTATGCAAAATGTTGAGTATCCATGAGCTGGCATTTCCTACTTTAATTGGCACGTGGATAGACTGTTTCTCTCTATCAGTTCCACAAGTTAGTTACGGGCCTGAGCTGAGTAAAATCTGTGCAGATATTTCATTAAATGCAGAAATTGCTAGCACCATCTATTGGTAAAAAATATAAAAATTTAAACTATTTTCACAAAATATTCATGTACTCAAATTATAGTCTGATTGAATAAGTGAGTGCTCTTGTTTTAATTATTTTAAATGCCATTAAAATATATGTAAATATATCTTTTTATAACCAGACATTTCGTCTAGAGCTTGCATCTTAATTGAAGGCACTTGTGACTTTAAAAAATGCCACTATTTTGTATCTGGTGAGTCTCTGAAAACAGCTTTTTTTTCCCTTTCCTGGGAAAGGCTAACCAAGCTGGAAAACTGGGTGGAATTCTGGCTGTTTTAAAAAAGTAATTAAATCACAGTTTTACTCTACGGAGAGCCTATTGGACCTGATGAATATTTTATTATTCTTTTTCTTTTTCATTTTCTGCCACAAAGAACAGATACCAAGAATGTAAGGAGCTCACTGCTCATAGGAAGCAAGACAGGATTTTTGAGGAATAGCTGGCTTTAAGTTAGAGAGCACTGTCATCTAGCCCATAAATGAACGAGCTCATGCTTTGACTGTTTTCATACGTTGACTCAATTGCTGCAGTAGTAAAACGAAGTGAAGGACTTGACAGGCTTGACAGACTTGACACGTTGATCTGCTCTTGATATGATGGTATATTGACTTCTGTGTGATCTTTAAGATGGGCAAAGACACAAAGTACAACAGGCTTCAAATGAGATTGCCAGTGGTTAAGGCAGGAGTTTGGAAAAATATCTATAAACCTCTTATACTGTTTTATGTCAGAGCATTTATTCAGGTACTGTATCCTCTGGTTCATGACATCAGAGTCTTTTTTTTTTAATACAGTTTGAGTGCTGTACAAATTTGGTACTGTGAAAATTTAATAAAAATGACTGTGAATATGGCAGAACATCATCAGCTAGATTTTTTTATACTCATGTTTTACACAACAGCATATGGAGGTTATACACAAGCTGAGTGTAGCAGTAACGTTGTGAGGGATTTGATGGCAGTGACTTTTTTTTCTTCCTGATGTATGGTCTATCTCAGCATGGGCTGCTCTGCATTTCCCTGTTTTGGCTAGTCATAAAATCACCCTGGTAAAGTCACTTTCAGAAAGTGATTCTTCCCTTGTGGGATTGCCAAAATAACTGGTAGATCCCCAAGATGAGGCTAAAGATAATATTTGAATTGTTTTTATGAAGCATTTAATTATGTCTGAAGTTCTGACTGAAGGTCAGAATGCATGGGAGCATAAAAGTACTCAGGCTAAGTTTTTAATATATTGGCAGTTATAGTAATCACCAGGGAAGCTGATTCCAAGTATAACAATGTGTAGGATGCATTAATTTCTCCACCTTGAACCTAACATAGCTCAGCAGTTCTTTCCTCAAGAAAATAATTCCAAAGCCTCTCATTTAGGAAGTGTTAGGTGGAAATTTTCAGAAGATTTTTCCAAGGGGTGTTTTCCTTCATAGGAGATATCCAAGGGGACTTAAAGGACATGTTGAGTAAAGGAAGAAGGGAAGTTTTGGGCACTGTCTCCGTTCCTGTGCCCTTCCATGGAGATGGAGGTGGTGTAGTAGTACAGCCTTTGGGGACCAGGCCAGTCTCTGACTTTGCATCCTCATTTACTGCTGCCCATATGCTAGCTGCTTCTGTAGCAATGCTATGATGGGAATCATCGAAATCAAGTAGCTTAAAAATGATCCCAGAAAAAAAGGAATTGCCTTCATCCCATCACAATTTGTAGGGTGGCTTTAATCACACATGTTCCATGTTTTCCTAGTGAAACAAAACATCCTTAAATGTTTATTTGTGGACAAAATCCCATCTATCCTCTTCACCTCAGAAAAATGTGCTCCAGATTCAAAGAGATGTTGGATGAATAAGTAGCTTCTGGAAAAAAACCTCAAATGGAAGAATGAAGTTTTACAGTATGTGGAAAAAGGGACTGGCCTATTTGGAAGAAATACAGGAACATGGCTAGAGTATGTAGAGATGCAGTGAGGAAGGCCAAGGTCCTCTTGGAATTAAATGTGGCAAATAATGTAAAAGACAAGTAGAAGGGCTTCTTGAAGTACATCAGGAGCAAAAGGAATACTAGGGAAAATATGGGACCACTGCTGAATGAAGTGAGTGCACTGGAAAAGGTGGAGTTACTGAATGCCTCCCTGCTTCAGTCTTTACTGCTAAGACTGGTCCTCAGAAATCCCAGTCCCTGAGGGTAAGAAAGTCTGGAGGAAGGAAGACTCTCCCTTAGTCGAGGAGAATTGGGTTAGAGGTCATTTAGGCAAACTGCACACCCACAAATCCATGGGCCCTGATGGAATGCACCCATGAGTGCTTAGGGAGCAGGCTGATGCTATTGCTACGCTATTGTCCATCATCTTCAAAAGGTCATGGAGAACAGGAGAGGTGCCTGAAGAGTGGAGGAAAGCCAGTGCCACTCCACTCTTCAAAAAAAGCAAGAAGGACCCAGGAAATTACCGTCCAGTCAGCCTCACCTCCATCCCTGGAAAGGTGATGGAGCAGCTCATTCTGGAAGTCATCTCTAAGCATGTGGAAGAAAAGAAGCTTATCAGTAGTCATCAGCATAGATAACCAAGGGGAAATCATGGTTAACCAATCTGATAGCTTTACATTGCACATATCCCATGAGATAACTAAACTACGGCAGATGCCACAGCCTTCACAGGGAAAACTGACCCCAAGTCTACCTGGTGGAATTTCAGCCATGCGATGGGAAGGAGGAAGGAAATTGTCAGTTCTTGTTTGATTTCTAGCTGGTACTGGCTTCAGAAGTCCTGTGTCAAAGCACTTACACTACAGAAGTGATGTCCCGTTTCCCAGGGGGAGCTTTGGGTCAGCTGTCATGTACTTTCCCTTAGGGTCAGAAAAGGAAACCTGAATATAATGAAGCCTAACATATGATAATTTTTATTCATTATGGAAATTTGTGTCATATTTCCTTGCAGAAAGCATTATTTTTCTTTTTTTTTATCACTAAGCTGGCTTCAGATGTGAAGAAAGCTGTAGCTAGAGGGGGTCCTTTTCAGGAGACATTTCAAAAATCCTGGAACAAAAATAAACTATGGAAAATAACAAGGTTTTGATCCTGGATCTCAGTAAACACTGTAAGGAAACTTTTTTGCAACACTGTAATCAAATGAGAATGTTGTTTTCCCTCTAAAGAATCAATATCTCCTTGTTTATCCCTGAATAAGACTCAGCAGTTGGTTACAGTCCTCATTGACCTTTTTTGATACATCATCTTCCCCCCTCAAAAATCTGTGCAGCTGCATCATTTGCTAAAAGAATTGTCAACTGAACACGTGAGTTGTTGCCTCTCAAGTCTTCTTGCTGTGCACAAGCCCTGTCATTGCCTTGCTCTACTTCCCATTTTGCAGGCAAAACAGGCTTTGTAGCAAGTATTTTCAATCCAAACTAGTTGTTTCCTACTATTATTGGAAGGGCAAATTTTGTTTTCTTGAAATAAAGTGTTCAGAACTTAGAATTTTTGATTTTTCTACAGTCACCAATGTAGTCATGAAAGAAACTGGGACTTGTTAATCAGCGATACAGAACCCAAAAGCCAGCTGTAGGCAGAGTTACAGAAGTTCCACGGGAGAAGTCACACAGAAATGCTTTGATGCAAGTTGGGTCACACTAAATGGTTAGACTTGAAACAGGAGTTAACCCTGGTTTAAGTCACAAAGACAAAATTATGTATTCAATTTTTTATTATTATTATTATTATAATTTTTACTAGAAAGTCATGGTTTGTCAAGGGACAGTCCTTGATTGCATAGACAGCAATCTTCCTAATGCCATGTGGCTGCTCAAGTTGCCTCCCCCACCTCCCCCTGAGCTGTCATGAAAATATTTTGGTTTATTCTGATACGGAAAAGGAAGAAGAATTCTCTAGTTTTTACAAACCAATAAATTAGTATTGCAACTAATTCCCCTTTTTCTCCCTTTGCTGAAAGTCAGTGTAATAAGTAGACACTGCTTTCCTAGTACAACAGAAAACTGAAATCGAACCATTTTGTGGTTGCAAAATAATTTCACAATTGCTTTGCTAAATCACTAGAAAAGATAGTATTACATCAGTCTTGCACTGCAAGAGAAAAAAATAATGCAATGTATATACTAGATTAATGAGATGAGCTGTGACAGGAAAGCTCTTCTGTGGGTCTCTAAAATAGTCCAGGAAACTCTGTTCATCCAAAGTTCTATTTTCAAGCTCTTATCCATTTTCAGAGTATTGCCTTATGGAGTGAAATTCATCAAGCTGATCCTGCACCTAAAAGGTAGACTATTTTGCATAAGGAAAGCTTGGCAATATTCTCTTCTATTGTTCCTAAAAAGACAGGTATTTCTTAATAGTGTTCACATATTGCAGTCCTTCTGTCCTCATGTGCATGCTCTCCCCCCACCTCCCTGCCTCCCTTGCCTGTTTAAACTTGTTGATAACTCAGAAATTATCCTATTTATAACAGAACAGCAAACATACTGTTTTCCCAGAGCACAGGTTGTGCTTGGCCATGTTACATACAAACAGAAACGAGGAATAAAGGATGTAAGGTACAGTATTTTTCAGGCTGATACAAGAGGCTGATTCTGTAGTGACCCTGCATGCAGAATATTCATTAAGAGAAAGCAATCCAGGATGGCCATACAAGTGCCCACCCCATTGGAATAAATATAGCTGGCATATAAATTTGAATGGACTGTTGATCTGCCTGTCATTTCTAGATGACCTTGATCTTAAATTTGCTCCCTCTGTGGCCACTTCTGTGCCTGACATTTTCCATAATGACACCAGGTAAAGATCTGTTGTTTCTCCAGAGCAAGCAAGTTTCCTCAACCAAGAGGAATAGCTCCACTGGCAATGTCTTTCACACACAGGGTACATGCAGTTTAACAGACTAGGGTGTGATTCAGCTTGCTTTGCACACCAAACTGGCAGGGAGGGAAGAGAGGACAATGGCATTTCCTTGCAGGCTTCTTCCTGAATATATGGATAGATTCTTCACCTCTCAGTGTCTTCAAATCAAAATAAACCACAGTCTGAAGAAGTATACTTTAACCAAAAACATATTAATGAGTCACTAGAGAGAGCCTGGCTGACATCCCAGCCTGGGTGCATATCCTTAGACGATAAAGTTACTTGCTACAGCTGGATGTTTGTGCAATCCTCACACCTCAACCCGCAGCCCTTTGGGACATCAGTGCAGCCCATTCTTGCCCAGGCCACAGCTCCCTGGGGATGGTAGGTGCTGTCTCAACAGCCCAGAGCAGCTGCTACAGTGGGAAGTCCTAAAGGGCTTCCTTGGTTGTTCAGTCTCAGTATCAGATAAGCTGATAGAAAAAGTGTAAGCAGTTGAAAGTAAAAACACAGTATTTAGCTGAAAAATTTGGAACAGATGAAAACAAGATAGAATAACAAAGCATATTTAACAGTCAGATTCCTCATTAGCCCCTGCAATGTCTCAGTTAACTTGGCCTCTCTTAACTTTGGTCTGTGTTGCCCTAGGGAGTTTCTTTTGTTCCTTTCTTTAGTACAGTTGCTCTCTTTTTCTGTGTTCACTCTCCACTGGGACTGGGCTTTTTCTTTGTCCAGGTTGGAATGTTAAATTTTTTAATCTGCAGTTCAGAAGAAAATTTTTTTCTCCTTATTTTTTTCACTTTGAAATCTTGTCCATGACTGACACCAATTATCGTAACTTTTCTCTCTCCTATTAACCTCTGCCAAGGGATTTGGGCTCTTATATGCATATAGAAATATGACTGCAGTTTTTGGAAGTTTAATTTCCCTTCCCTCCTCTCCAGTTTTCCCTGATTTTCATTCCCATTGCAATTCTTAATTAATGTGTTCTCTCTACCTCAGGTTAATTCCTCCTGTTTATAGCCTTTTTCACAAGTGTGATAAGAATGTGTATGACTCGTGTGCGCTAAGAATCAGTTATTGTACAAATGGCTCATTAATGCCAAAATGACCAGTTATCTTCCAGTATCATATATGGCCTATATGGAAAAAGAAACAACAGAAACAAACCTCTAAGAATGAGTTGTTACGTGTCCAAAATATCATCCCACTTACCACACATACTAGCAATTTCAGATTGGACTTTGCCACATTTGTTTTATGGAAAGCCAACTGAAATGGTCGGATGGCCTTAAACTCTTAAAGCAGCAGTTAGGATTAACTAGTTAGTTAAACAGCAGTTAGTTAAAGCAGCAGTTAGGATTAACTAGTTAGTTAAATAGCAGTTAGTTAAAGCAGCAGTTAGGATTAAGTAGTTAGTTAAATAGCAGTTAGTTAAAGCAGCAGTTAGGATTGGCTTGTGTTGCAGAGAGGTGCAGTTACCTGGTGGGACAGCCCCGCTGTGCTCCCGTTCTGCACATGCCGGGGGGACCTGGTCAAACCTCAGGCTTTGCCTGCATATGCTCTTAGCAAGGTGCTGGACTGCAACTCTTTGAGAAATAACTTCATTCTTCTACTTCCCCCTTCTTCCAATGTGTGATTATTTTTTTACCTCTAAGGTGTCAGAGACCCCCCTCCCTATCCAAAATTTACACTGGCTTTAGAAGTTCCCCAGATCTGTGCCAAGTAAATCCTAGCATACCTTGCAGAACTATGCAGGGTTCTTTATTGGTGTGACTTTTTTTTTTTTTTAATTGCAAGGGTTTTGTGGCCTCTAATATATTGATTTTGGACCACCTGCATTCTAATCTCTTAGCAAATATTCCTTCTTGATTGACAGTGCTATGTCTCAGGAGACACTGGGAGCTGTAGTCTCTTACTTAACAGTTTTCCTCCCCTGTCATCTCAAATGTCATTTCTGAAACATTTATCACAAGACACCATCATTGGACAAATAAAGGGGCTGCGTGATCGAGGCTCAGATATACACAACCTCTCTGCTTCAATGACAGGTCCTGCTGTTGGCTACTTGAGATAATAGAAGAGAGCAGATCTGTCAATAGCTGCAGAGGGAAGGACACAGGACAGCATCCGAAATGGCACTGCACATGCTCAGTGGGGCCAGGGGAGCTGTCACCCTGGAGTCAGTGCAGATTGCAGCTGAGATAGCCCTCCTTGGGAAATGATAACATTTGGTGAAAGGGCAAGAGAGAGATCTGCTTGCAGAACTTGAACAGTTCAGTCATGAACAGCCATGCATTGTAACAACTGGGGACTTGTTTGCAAGAGAAGCTGGCTGCTGCCTTCATAGGCCATGGAAGGCTTTTTACACTATTCCAGGTGCACTTTTTTATGTATATATACTTTTTTTTTTTTTAATAGCAAAATTTCCTTGTCAAAGTAACTTTGAACTTTAAAGGGAAAAATTATTTTCTGCCTTGGTATTGCTCTTGATTTTATCCTGTAGAACTTTCCTTAAAAACTGACTAGCAAAGAGGAAAAAGGGGAGGGCTTTCCTTCCAAAACAACTAAGGAAATGTCAGTTTGGGGAGGTTTTCAAAGGCACTGTGAGGCATAAATAATTCTCCCATGCCTCATTCCCACACTACTGAAAGGAAGTCCCTACACCTGAAGGATCTGTCTTGATGTTCACCAAAACCTGAGCTCCAAAGTCACACAATCAGTGTTACTTTTTACAGCATTTAGAAAGTTTCTAAGCAATGAAAATACAGAGAGAGGACCATCCAATTGCAAAACAGTATGTGGGCTGGATTTTCCCATGATGTGACAGACACTGCAAACTGGCAAAGCAGAGATGATGGCATCAGGAAATACCACAACCCAGCAGGACAACACATTTAACTCAGTTTGAACATCATGAGGTCCTGAGGTGTTACTTTTGTTTGCTACAAGCTGTGTTATCAGTTATCTCAACGAATGATATTTTTTCCTCCCTTGCACACAAACATGTATCTTACATGCATGTATGGTCTATTCAGAGATGAAAAGAAAGAGGATATGAAGCACTGAGAAGGTAGGAGATCTGAACTGGATAGAGCTGGTAATTAGAAGTCATTAAGTCGGTCTTTTTGTCTAATGCTGGTTTTGGTGTACTTTTGGAATAAACTTATAAGCGAAGAAAACGATATGTGGCTACTCCTAAACCAAAGCTTATGAACTCAGAGTGCTCTTTCCTCTCCCTTAGTGTTTACAGGATGCTTATCTGCAGCTACATTAGAACTGTATCTGTGGTATCAGCCTTCAAAAGCCTTCCATTTGGGTTAAAAATGTTAGATTCAGCAATGCCATTTAATGGCTCCAGTTTTAAAGAGAGATAGTGGAATATTTCCTACAGATCACATAATATATTTGAGGAGCTTTCACCTTTAGTTAATAGTTTATAAGTTGTTTTGAGCTCCTCGGATGAAAAAAATATTATAGAATGCTATTGTACTAATAATTTTTGTAACAGACCAAGCTAGAACAGAAAAAAATAATTCTGAAAGGCATTTTTTACCATTCTAGCCTGTCAATGTGTCTTTATTTCCTAGCTCTCTTGGGTTTTTTTTTTCTTCTTCCTCTCCTGTGTACTTTCTATTAAACGCAGAGTTTAAACCGTGAGAATAATAGAGCCCTTGTAAGCTGGGGCTGCACTCACTATTCATTATTTATCCAGTGACCAGGTACAGTGGAAGCGGGCACAAAGCTAAATGCTATTGGACTAACTTTGATGCAGACAGTTCATTGTCTGAGAAAAAAGCGTTTAAGCCTCAATGTTCTCAGTTCCATGATTTTCAACACTACCTCTTCTCCCCTCCTCCTTTCTTTTTTATTAACTGCTTTACTCCAGTGTCCTTTTGACTGCGGCAACTGGCACCGTCTGCAAAATCCAGTACAATGCTGCTATTCATCCTGGCTGTGCCATTTATAGATTCCATAGCGTGCTCCATCCCTATGGTAAAGATCATTCCGCCTTGTCACTTTCCTGCTTTTGAGGCAGCGATTGCTGAAGCAAAGGCCAATATTTGGGATCTGATTAGTACATCCAGGCTCTACAAAGCGGAACTCAAGCGAGCGGGATGGGAGAGCGGTGCGCGCGCAGGGTGTGCGCACAGAGGCTCTGAGAGCACGCAGAGCCTGCAGCGCGGGCAGGGTGCCCGCTGCTCTGCTCCCTGGTACACCCTGCCCGGCCGGCCAGCAGCCTCTGCAGGGGGGCTCCGCTGCCTTCCAGCAAGCAGGCGGGACCAGCGGTGAGAGCACTCCGAGGGGAACACTGATACTGCCAAAGCGACCTCCAAAATGAGTGTTAGCTGATCTCTCAGCATAGCTATCTGCTTGCCGGTGTTCACATCTTGTGCGGTTAAGCTTCTTGCAAATTCAAACATTTTATGAAGTTCCTAAAGGTACAAAAAGTCACTCTTGGGTACTCTACTGAACAAGTGTTCTCAGTTTTCTTCCTAATTGTTGCTTCATTGTGTAAAAATTATATTTTGGGCTTTCTTGTAAGTCCTCTCGTCTCCTCTCCTCTCCTCTCCTCTCCTCTCCTCTCCTCTCCTCTCCTCTCCTCTCCTCTCCTCTCCTCTCCTCTCC
>WTSP01008389.1:0-18297 GCA_025331215.1 Actenoides lindsayi
TCCAGGGATGGGGACTCCACCACTGCCCTGGGCAGCCTGGGCCAGGCCTTGACAACCCTTGTGGGGAAGAAATTGTTCCTAATGTCCAACCTAAACCTCCTCTAGTGCAACTTGGAGCTGGTTCCTCTTGTCCTATTGCTTGTTCTTTGGGAGAAGAGACCAACCCCACCTGGCACCAACCTCCTTTCAGGAAGTTGTCAAGGGTGAGAAGGTCTCCCCTGAGTCTTCTTTTCTCCAGGCTGAACAACCCCAGGTGCCTCAGCTGCTCCTCACCACACTTGTGCTCTAGACCCTTCCCCAGCTTTGTTGCCCTTCTCTGGACACACTCTAGCCCCTCAATGTCCTTCTCGGAGTGAAGGGACCAAAACCGAACCCAGGATTTGAGGTGTGGCCTCACCAGTGCCCAGTCCAGGGGTGTAAACCCTGCCCTAGTCCTGCTGGCCACACTAGTGCTGACACAAGCCAGGATGCCAGTGACCTTCTTGGCCACCTGGGCACACACTGTCTCACCTTCAGCCAGATGTCAACCAAACCCCCAAATCATTTTCCACTGGGCATTTTCCAGCCACTCTTCCTCCAGCCTGGAGGATTGCAGGGGGTTGTTCTGACCCAAGTGCAGGACTCATCACATGACCTTGTCGAACCTTATCCTGTTGGCCTTGGCCCATCAATGCAGCCTGGCCAGATTCCTCTGTAGAGCCTCCTGACCCTCCAGCAGGATGGAGGAAATAAATAATTGCTCTGCAGTCTGCTGATGCAATCCTAGTGAGAACAGCTGTCTCTCAGGTGTTTCAGTCGGCCTCTCAGCAGAAGCTGGGTTAAAGAACTGGCTTATTTGCTCTTGAACACACAAAATGCTGATGTAATTCTAAATACTCAGGAACAACCAGCATCTGAAGGGCTTCTTTAAACCACAGTCACCTGTTCTTGCAGGCCTAGCAGATTTCCTACAGAAACACCAGTGTTTGTTTATACTGGGTTCTGGGTGTTGAACAACTGCATTCCACAAAACTTGTGTCAGTTTATCTTCTGTTTACTTCAAAGGACAAGACTTTTGCTTGCTGTTTTTTATAGGAAAGATTGAAGCTCGTGTTTTGTCTTGAGATGCCACTGGAGTGGCAAATTTGTGATAAAACAGTGTATTAAACCAGTACTTGTTAATCCAGGGTTTGGAGTATGCATTTATCAGAGGTTACAGGGTTAAATAGAAAAAAGGGATAACTCGTGTCCACTGAAATGAGTTGATCAGTAAGATCTCCCAAAATAGACCTTGTGAAGTGACTTGTTATAACAGCAGTCAGACTCCATCACATTAAACCCCTCTTCATATACGTCTTCTTTTTTTGCTCTCAAATTTCAATACAGAGGGTTTCTGAAAAACTGTAGCCTTACTTAGATCCTGGATTTTTGGAGCTGACGTGATTCTTCAGACCATCGTGAACAGTTTTGTTTGGGGAGAGGTAGACTTCTGTTTAAAAGGGGAAAGGATGATAAAGATTAGAAGCGTGCGTCTCATGTAGTCTTTCACTTGTGTTAGTTGCCTTTTTTTATTAGTTAGTGGATTATTTTTTTTTATTCAAGACAATCAGGTCACGCTACTTCCAATTTATGACCAAAATGCCAGGGTGATAATAAGGAGCAGTATAAACTCACTGACCTTTGTGCTTGTGACATTATACAGGTGCAATGTGCTCTCTGTTTCCAAGGGACAGCGTTTATGGGCTGAGCGTTGAAGACATAGCAGCAAATTGATTCTGAGACAAATTAAAATTGACTAATATTTTCTTAATCCCAAAAGGGGATTATGTTGACAAAATCTGTGGTTGTTGAAGGATTTTTACATTCTCATAGTTCTTAAAATCTCTTTGTGTCTCCCTAATGTTTACCTTCTGGTTTTGTTTTGGTATGTAGTCAAGCTGAGTCCTGGGGATTTCATCAGATAAGGCTGTTTCTGAACATTTTCCACAATTCTTAATTTTCACAGGTTTTTTCCAGTCTAGTATTTGAAAGGCTTATGTTCTTGATCTACTTTTTTTTTTTTTATGTATAATTGCATGAGTCATGCTTAAAAAAAATAAATTACAAATTGCCTTTTATTTTAGGAAGAAGTTTTCCCTTATCCAGAAATTAGCAATGAAGAACTACAGGAGATCAACCAGTTTGTGGGACCTGTAGAAAAGTTTTTCAATGAAGAAGGTATACCTCTTAGTTTCTTATTCATTTAATGATTGCAAAATGACTTAACTATAGCAATTGAACAGGATTATTATACTTAAAATATTTCCATTCCTTTATGCATTTATTGCTAGTCATGTAGTGCTGCTGGTTCTGTAGGCACATTCTTTTATGGCTGTTTTATCTGAAGGATTTGGATACTGATGAGAAAACATAAGTCTTCAAAACAAACAAACAAAAATAAAAAAAAACCCAGGAAGTAAAAGAATTCTGGGATAGAGGTAGGATTTGAAATTGTTTGAATTGGATCAGCTGAATAATGCTATTACCGTGTCATATACTGTGATTTTTTTTTTTTCTGAAACTTTTTAATTGTCCTACTATAATAGAAGCAAAATTCAGCAGACATGTTCATAAATGATGACTCCTTGAGAAGCTATGGAAAATGGAAAGCATTTATGTTTTTTCAGCATGAATTGTGATGCTATTTTGGAAAAGTCACACTAGCCACATACATTCCAGATAGGGTTGCAGGGTGTCTCTGCTGTTACTGATGCACTAGAGAAGCCAATTCTAGAACAACTGTAGAAAATTGGTTTTTACAGACAGTGATTTCTGAGACAGTTAAACAGTATGGTCTGAGATTTCCCACTGCCACAGATACCAGGTCTGCGTTGCGCAGCACTGCAGGAGTTTGAAGAAGCCTGTGGTTGTCACAGATCACAATTTGAGATCCAGGTAATTTTAACTAGGAGATTGTCATGTTGCTCGCTGACAGTAAATTAAGATTTTATGCAGATTACATTTTTTAATTTTTTGCTCTGTTAGGGAACACCATTTATTGAGTAAAAAACCCCTGACATTTAAGGGAGGAATAAAAATGTCAGATTAGTGTCTTAACTGAAGGTGGAAGTTGCTTGTCTTTGTTTGAATTCACAAGTATTTCTGTTCAGGTATTCAGGGTAACTTAGAAGCCTGGTAAAAATAGGTTAGGAGAGAAGCCTGAAATGGTTAGAAATGTGATATAATTGGCACTGGGTAAGGAAATTCATCTGAGCAGAGTCATTATGAAGCTTGACAATGTTCATCCACCACGGATAGATCTGTATGGGTATAATGGAGAAAGAGGTAGAAAAGCCTCTTTCTCTCCCCAGCACAGCTGATGTCATACCACAAATATCTATCTCATACTATAAAAAATGAGCACGGGGAATGAAAAGTCCTTTTTTAACTGAGTTTTCCTTCTGCAGAGCTTCTCTTAGACGAGCATCAGAACATTTAGTTGTCTCCCCCTATTACATTTCATACAGAAGTTAGAGTGTCATTCAAGTTTCTTTAGGAAAGCTCCATTGTTTTTGCAGAATTATTTATTTTGTGTACTTTTCAGAAAGATAGCTCGGACATTTTGCTGCAGCTCACAGCTTTCCTGAGCTGCTTAATACAATTCTTGTTTATTTTCATTGTCACAGTACAGAACAGCTCTTGTAATCCCCCAGGAATGTGAATAACTCACAGGAACAAGATTTTTCTAATTAACTCAGTACTTTTTTTTTCCTTAAAAAAACCCCAACAAAAAACACCCAAAAAAACCAACCCCAAACCATGACCTAGACACAGTTCAGCTAGAAAAATCTTGGAAATACTTTGGTTATTCCATTCATGGTATCTCTTACAAAGTACAAGCACAACCTGTACCCATAGAAGTGTTTGAGAAAATGATATAAACCCCAGATTTTTCCCACTTCCAAGTCCTTTTCCTGTATATGTCACGACTTTACAGCCACAGTCAGTATTTTTGGGACCTTCCATTCGGTTCTGTATATGATGGTGCAATAAGATGGGCTACTGAAGTGGACCATTGTTCTCCAAAAGCAGAATCAGGACTTCCCACTGTAATGTTTAGGACTTGTCCATGTGATTGTCACCAACAGGCTAAAAATCCTCATTTTTCACTTTGCAGGGAGGAGGGTGGGTTGGGGTGAGAGGCTGTGGTAGTGTCCCCCCGTCCACCGGTCCACTGTGTTCTTAGTCTTACAGAAGCCAGTTTAGGCTTTGAGGCTTTGCCAGCCACAAGGGGAGGGGCACAAACAGGACAGTAAGATCAGCTGGAACTAGAAAGGGGAATTCTTGTGAAGTGAGGGAGGGAGAAGCATGTCTGTGCCTTTTCTAAAGATGCTTCAGTGGACTGGAGGAAAATTACAGTGAGGATGTGATGCTCCAGCAGCCTCTTTTTCTGTAAGTTATTTCAGTTCTTCACGCCTGGGCTCTCAAACTGAGAGGTTAGCAATCATACTGCTCCTAACTCAGAGCACACAGTGACCTCGTCTCTGCTTCAAGAACTCAAAAGAATTTTTTTCTGCACCAAGAAACACAGTTTTAAATTAAAACCTTCTATATTTGTAGTGGACTCTAAGAAGATTGATCAAGATGCAAAAATCCCACCTGAAACATTAAAAGGACTGAAGGACTTGGGTCTTTTTGGCATGCAGATTCCAGAGGAATATGGTGAGTAAATGATCACGAAAGAATAACCTGGTTTCCTATTAAATAGTGCATTTTGGGGACTTGCAGAATGTGTCTGTACTATTCCATGTGTGGTCATCAGACTCGGATGTCCAACTTAGGAGCTGAGGTTTCCTCCTTTGGTTAATAAGGAGACGTGGGCACCAAGAGTGTCTGTTGGCTGTGTAGTGAGCTCTGCATACTCTTGCTTTGGGCACCTAAGTTAGATAACTAATTTTAGATGATGTCAATTCCTCCTGTTCTGGTTTTTGCATGCAGTGGCTTGTTATTCTGTGGGACTCGCAGTTCTTGCTGATGATTCCTAAAATTCCGCTGGGTCCACACCACAGTGTCTGGTGGAACTGATCTATCAAAGCTGTCACCTGCTGTTGGTGGGTAAGAATGTGTTTGACCATATAGAAGTGGAAAGGTGTAATATTTATTTATTAAAAGTGTAGCTTTTTCATAAAACCTTTCCTATGCAATATTGAACAAAAAGTTTATGTTTTAAAGGAGATTACAGTGACAGTTGAGATCAGAGACATTTGTTCCTCGGGGATTAATCCTTAAGCTTGCAAAGGAATTTTCAAGAAAATGTTGATCTTATTCTTATGCATAAAATAAAAATTTGATTGACACTGATATTTTACATGAAATGTATAAAGAAATAAGATCATTGCATTGTCCATTTTCTATTATAAAAGGAGACTTTAAAAAGAACAACCCAGGGGAAGGCAAAACTGTGACCATCTTCAGAAGATTGTTTCACACTATTCTCTTAAAAAATTAAATATCTTCCCCACTGAAACTATCTTTTCTTCAGTGATTGCCATAATACTATATAAAGTTTGAGACATACCTCAGTATTATTCAGTTTTAAAGTAATATCCTATTTTTCATAGCATTTTTGTAACACCTTTTTTTTATTTGAGGCAATATAACTAGCATCTTGCTGCACTGACTTCAATTCTTCAAATAAAGTGCTTATATACAAAGTCATTAAAATATATTGGATAACTTGCATTTACTGTAACATGATGTGACCTCTGAGTAATTAATTGTTAATTAATGCCTTTGAAATGCATCAGAAGTGGTATTAAATGTTTTCATGGGTAGTCAGAACTAGGCAGTGTAAGACAGAAAAGAGCTCTGGAATCATAATTTACTATTAATTAACTAGAAATAAGTTTCCCACTCTGCATTTTTTTGTTTTAGAAAGCCTCAAAGTATTTGGCTTCAGAATCATACTTTAATAAGATATTATTGGTTTGTTCTTGTATTGTTTTGAAGTTTGCGAAATAATCTCAGCTTCCAGTTTGTAAAAGGTTGCAATCCACTTAGAAAGTCATAATACTGTTGTCTTACAAACATGTATGCTGGATAAAAACCAGAAATTGGAAAGCAGTCACCTGGCTGTAAGCAAGCTACTGTTTTTTTTCTGCACCATAAACAATATTATTTTAATGAGATTATTTCCCATTTTCTGTAGTTTAAACCTACGGTATTTTCATTGGCGGTGCTTGTTATATTTTCAAACACTTGAGTGTCACATATTCAGTGCTTCGTGCATTGCCTGGTGGTTTTCATCATGGTTTGCAGTAGTGGCATGTTTGCCAGAAGCATGAAACTGCTGAGCATTCATGGGAAGAATGAAGCTCATGGAAATCATGGGATAATGCAGGTCTCTAACATGGGTATCACTAGAATTACTGTGCACATCACCAGTAGCTTCCAAGCTGAATCCTGAACCCAGCACTGCTTAGAAAAGAGAAAAGAAGTAGGAATGTATAGAGGGGAGAAGTGTGAGTTCTAATTCATGTCAGCTTGCTCTAAAGAAGGGTGTCAGAGGCAGTGTTTTGATTTAATGCTGTCAGAGAGATTTGTTCTTGGAGACTCTTCGATATACTTAAAATGGCAGGACCAGTCAGACATCTGCCAAAATCAGGTGTTCATTATCCTGACACACACCGCTGTCCCAAGTCTAAAATTATTAACCTGGGCAAAAGATTATCTTGATTAGATAAAGCTGCTTACTCAGCAGTAATATATAAAATACTCTTAAATTACAGGGAGCAAGACTTCTAGTCATAATGACAAAATTCTTAAGCGTTAGACTCATACAGATGTGGCTTGGATTTATCCTACTTCTTTTCAAGCTCTTTTATGAGTAGTCTGTGCATTTGCAGTAGCACATCACAAATCCCTTCCAAAAAGGGTGTGCTGGCATCAAGTTTGTTTCTTGATATAGTTACGTTTTTTGATGAAAGACATTTTTGAAGTGTTGTATTTTATCTCTCTTAAGTACCAGTTTGGAAGTCAGCTTGGGAGCTGTTTTGTGTCAGTTCTGCTGTCTAGGTCACATTCTGCCCCATTGGCAGTGGAGCTGGGGACAGCCTGGCTGGCACTGTGTATGGTACCAGCCCAGCCCTGTCCTGGGGCTTCTCCAGCACTGCTTCTCTGAAGATGTGCAGCTGAAAAGCTGCATATGGGTTAATTGTCTGGCTTTGTAATGTAACATGGAAATGTCACCAAAAAAGTAATTTTCTCCTGTAAGCACAGAAATTCAGACCAGAGCAGTTTTTATTCCAAATCTTTCACTGTTTTCACATTGGATTCACATGGATTGTGCTGTTTCCTCAGTGTACGTGCTCAAACACAAACATACCTGCTTTCTGGATAGAACTAAACCCAGCACAACTCCTGCTCATTAACAAAAGTTACTGTTTTCACAGTGCACTCTTCTGGCACAACTGAGCAATGTGGTACTCGTTTGCCGATAGGCTCTGTCCAGTGTACACGGAGACGCTCTTCGATTAACCATGATATATTCTTGATGGTTTGGTACTTGAAAGGAATGTAGTTTGGGGGAGGGGCATGTTAAATTATGAGGTGTCTACTTAGAATAAAATGTATTATTTGTTCCAGGTGGTCTTGGGCTATCAAACACCATGTACGCACGTTTGGGAGAAATCACTTCTTTAGATGGATCTATCGCAGTTACTCTGGCAGCTCATCAAGCTATTGGGCTTAAGGTAACACTCTTGTGGCAAGTCCTTGTACACAGCTTGCATAGGAAAGGGGAGGTGCAGTTTGTTTCAGTGTGGAGTGTGGGTGTAACAAATAAGAATTCCCCGTGAAATGTAAATCAGGTGGAAAGTTTTGACATCAGGTTGGTTGGTCATGTTCCCAGTGCCTTGGTGTAAGACTCTCATGCAGCATAAAGACTGAGTATGAAGTATGCAGGAAAATTACAAATTACAATGTGCTATAGCAAGTGAATGAATTTTAAACTTGTTTTCTGTATAAAATAACCTTTTAGTGGTGGATGGGTGGTAGTTGTCTGAAGCTTGAAATAACAGTAAGTTCATTATAACAGGAAAAAGTCCTCGATGGCATTGAGCAGACAATGCTGGTTAAAAATAGGTGTTTATTTCTCATCTTACTTAAAATTTTGCCATCTGTAGAGCAGGGCTTTTGGGCTGAGCTGAGTTTTAGAACAGTCTAATGAGACATGTAGCATAAGATACAACTGCTGTTACTCTCCTGCTGTAGCCAGTTTGGGTCAGTTGGGGTTAATCCTTATGTTAAGTAATTGTGTCTTAGCTATTTAACCATAGATCATTTAGCTTTAGCATGTATTTTTGTATTTATTGTGTCCTTTGTAAGAAACCTGCAGTACAAAAAATAAATACAGAAGATAATTAACATAAGTGCACTCAAAAAGTTGTTGAATACGTATGTAATGAAATAATTTGGAACCTAAGTAAATCATGTGTTCTGTTCTCTGATTAGCAGCTTGGAACATTGCTGCTTTTGAGGTTGTTAAAATAAAATTATAGTGATAGTAATAAAGGTGTGAGAAATTACAAAGGCAGGATTATCTCAGTGCCTTTCAGAGCAACAGTTAAGTCTTCACTTAGAGCATGAATACAGTGAAACCGACCCTAGAAGGCTGTCTTAACAATAAGCCATTTCCTGTGGGCATTTGAACAGCTGGATGGTGATAACTGGCCTATTCTCATGTGTAATAAATTATAATGTTCATTGTTTAGGAAATCAATTCTTGTTATGCCATTACATTTGCAAATTAAGCTTCCTGAACTTGGTGAAGCTTGCCAGCTTAATTTCTTTTTACACAGGTTGATGCTGAAAAGTTTTCTTTTAATTCTTTATTTAGGGAATCCTCATTGCTGGCACTGATGAACAGAAAGCAAAGTATCTGCCTAGACTGGCATCTGGGGAGCACATTGCAGCTTTTTGTCTCACTGAGCCTGGAAGGTACTGTGTTTGTAATCAGAAAAGCTTCAGAAAGCACCAAAATGATTTTTTAATTCCTTCATCTTCATTACTGTGATTGGGTAATATATTAAATCTTTATTATTAGGTGCTCATGGCTTCAGTATATAGGTAATTGGGGTTTTTTTTTAATTTTATTTTTTTTAAGAGGTTCTCTTCAAATCATGTAACTCATCTTTCCCAATGTACTGCTTATGGAATTTCCATTCAATCATTAAATGTTGTTCCTATCCTGAGAACTCATCCACTTAATTTCTGGCATTAGTGAATATGAATTGAAAGGATACTTTGGGCTATGTTAGAAATACCATGCTGTGACTGTTCTAGGATGTTTCCAGTTCTTTTTCAAAATTATAAAAGCCTACTAAAAGTAATAGGAAGAAATTTTGGTCTTTCCTTAGAGTTTAGAAAAGGCATCTTTGCAGCAGCAACTTCATTTCAAAGATGAAGTTGTATATATGATGTTTATTCATCGACCGTTGCTAAAGTTGCAAATTCTGTTAGTGCAGAAGAGGTACAGTTTTCTTAAAAATGTCTAGGCAGAGATAAAGGAAACTGCTGGAAGGACTGAGACCAGCTGAATGTCTGAAGTAGAATCTTGCTTGTCCATAAAGATCTACAGTTTGAAACTCTTTTCTGAATTCTGGCCTTCTAGAGTAACTTGCAATGAGCTCTTGATTTACTTACTTTTCATGGTGCTGTGACGCAGATACCTCCCAACCAGGGATTTTATTCAAGAGTCCTAAGCTGGGTTTTGTCCCTCTAAAAGCTACGCCAGTATTATTTAAACAGATTTCTAGTCTAGTAACTTTAACTCCAGCCCTCTTAGAGACCTTAGTTCTAGTGCACAGAAGCAGTCACGTTTAGAACTGATTTTCTGAATTAGAAATATAACGCTGTTAAAATACCAGCTGAGATCTGTCTGTTCCAAGAGCTTGACAGCTCTCTTCAGCTGAAAGCCCCAAGTGAGCCACTGGGGCATTTTAATTTGTGGAAGAGGAAGCTGCTTTGAAGGGGGAAATTATGTGCAGCTCGTTATGTTATGTAATAAGGTGGTGATTCAAGAGAGGGCACGAATTTATAATCACAGGATGTAAACTTTTGATTGCTTTCTTTTGTTTTGTTTTTCCTTTTTCCCCCCCCTTTTTCCTTTGTTTCACCTGCTCATTTATGCTCTGTTATGCTGTACAAAGTATGTGATATGCCCAAGCACTCATTGATAGAGACTGTCACGTTTTTTTTCTTATTTCTGTTGAGTCTTTCTTCCCTTAGACTATAAAACCAGAGTGTGAGTTGTTGAGGAACAACTTAGACATTTTAAATTTGATTGTGTTTTAGAATGACAGTTTCATTGTTCACATGCCTCAATGTGTAGCTCAAAAAAGTTGCTTACGTGGCATTTTGAATGTTCTGGTCAGGTCATAAGATTGATAACATATGTGTTAATCAATAGAAATATCCCCACAGATAACTTAAGTCGAAGCAGATTTATTTAGAGCTGTTGAAACAAGTTTCATTAGTTAAAAACTAAAATTTATATACTACTAGTTACTACAACTGTAAATATTCCTCTTTAAAGGATGAGAAGAAGGAAAAGATGTAATTTTGGTTTTTTTAAAGCACATCTGTTTATTTCAACATTAATAACTTGTTTGACTTTTAGTGGAAGTGATGCTGCATCTATCCAGACAAGAGCAACCCTCAGTGAAGATGGGAAATACTTCTTATTAAATGGCTCCAAGGTATCTACCCACAGACTGGAAATATGACAGGTTTTGTTACAGATTTCTAGAAAGCATCTGTATCTTTCATAACATTGCAGTCAGTCGGTTTGGCTAAGGAAGAATTTTGAGGTTTCAAAGCTAGTGAAGAATGACCATGTCAAAAAGACAACCCATGTTGTTCTAGGGCCAAAGAGAACATCTCCCTTATGATGAAAGGCTGAGGGAGCTGGGTCCCTTTAGCTTGGAGAAGAGGAGACTGAGGAGTGACCTCATTAAAGTTTATAAATATGCAAAGGGCGAGTGTCAGGAGGATGGAGCCAGGCTCTTCTCAGTGATTTCCAGTGGTAGGACAAGGGGCAACGGGTGCAAGCTGGAACATAGGAGGTTCCATGTAAACATAAGCAGAAACTTTTTCACTGTGAGAATGACAGAGCACTGGAACAGGCTGCCCAGGAAGGTTGTGGGGTCTCCTTCTCTGGAGACATTCAAAACCCACCTGGACGCGTTCCTGTGTGGCCTAATCTAGGTGATTCTGCTGTGGCAGAGGGGCTGGACTGGATGATCTTTCAACGTCCCTTCCAACCCCTAACATTCTGTGATTCTGTGAAAAGCACGCTGTGTGAGGATTAACAGTCACTGAACTCTTGGTAAGAAAGGTATGAAAAGCCACTTTTAAGGTCCTCCTCTGTATTGCCTGCTCGTGGTGTTCAGCCTTAGGGAGGGTCGGTTAGTTAGCCCCCTCTGGGACAGCAAAGGCAAAAAGAACCCTAAACTCGTGCTTTCCCCTCTCTTCATTCCTCGTGCCAATTTTGTAGGTATTTTTGAAATAAAACTTGACATTGAATTGGAAATAGGGCTGCTTGGAACGTTTCTGCTAAAAGGAACAACAGCAAAATACATGCCACGAGTAGCAGGATATACAAGCTTTTGTGAAAATGCACCATGGATTTAATTTAATTCAAATCTCTGTTACAACCTGGTTTTATAGTTGCTCTAAACGTACCATTCTGTGGTCAGCTCTCCTTGAAAATGTGTTCACAAGAAGCAAAACTAGTAGTATAACACTCAAGAGAATTTAAGGGAAGAAGCAGCATTTTTTCATCACTCTTTTCTTATCCTATGACAAAATGCTTCATAACAGTGCTCACAAAATCAGAACAAATAAATTTCTTAGGCATCTTTCTTCTCTCACAACAGGTTTGGATATCAAACGGAGGCCTTGCTAATATTTTCACGGTATTTGCCAGGACAGAGGTCGTTGATAAAGATGGACAACTGAAAGACAAAATTACTGCCTTCATCGTAGAGAGGGATTTTGGTGGAGTCACCCATGGCAAACCTGAGGATAAGTTAGGCATTCGAGGATCCAACAGTAAGAATCACTTAAAACCATTTCTGTTAACAATTTAAAGATTTTAATGTTTTAATTTGTTTAGATCATCTGAATTCAGAGGCAAATCAGTATATATTGCATATACCAATATTAAGTGTCATGTTTCTTTACCTGCCTTTTCCTACAAGTCCTTCCTAATCAAGGTCTGAAATAAGAAATCCTTATTGTATAATTCTTTTCTGGATATGTGAAACTCCTTAATTACTCTGAAGATTCAGTAACCAAGTAGCTTTAATCTAGAAGTAAGTTGTCTTCTGAAGCCCACTGGTGATTATAATTTTTCACCATCTATCATTTGGACTTGACTGCTCTATCAGCTGCTTAAAATAGAGACAAAATTACAGTTCTCTGTTTGCACAATGTTCATTAATTATACTTTGAATATTTTACATCAGTAATTGGTGTCAACTAGTGTCTTTTCCCAAATTCTAACTTCTTTGGCAAAGCATATGTAATTCTGTCATAAAGAGTGCATTAGGAAAACTTCACCTCTTGTTACAGAAAGAGTAAATTATGTTCCCAAATGCCTTTTAAATATTTCAACATAATAATTCAACAGCTATTAACTCTGTGTTTCAGCCTGTGAAGTACATTTTGAGAACACCAAAGTGCCTATAGAGAATGTGATTGGAGAAGTCGGAGGGGGATTTAAGGTAAGCAGAGAGGAATAACTTTTGCTGTTTCTTAAAAGCCTGAAGGAGACCTTTTTTATATTTTGTTTTTCTTCAGCTGGTAAACTTGAGCAGTGTTGCCTAGTTTGAATGTTGTTTGTCTAGTTGCAGATAAATACCTTTTTATCTACATTTTACCATAATATAATTTGAATAGAGCATTACTTCCAGGTCACTGGATCATCAGTAACTGAAAAATATTTCAGATATGAAATTGGATGTAGTAGGTCACCCTACGAGTCTAGTTCTGAAGCATTACTGCTGGGATGCTGAATGCTGTGCTGACCAGTGTGAGGGCAGATGTCACAGGACAGGAAGCATCTTCCAGCGACAGATGAAATCCAGGAAAGCACTAAGCATGAAGCAAGAGAGCAGTAACCGTCATGGCCTAAGGAGAAGTTTTGTGGCAATGCTGCCTAAAACCCATTTGTTTCTTCACAGGTTGCCATGAATATTCTGAACAGTGGAAGATTTAGCATGGGCAGCGCATCTGCTGGGATGATTAAAAAGTTGATAGGTGGGTGAATTAGGTGATCTGGATTGCTGGGTGCCATCCAAAAAACAGATCTGCACAAGATATATAATGTGGTTGATTCAGAATAGTAACCTGAATCTTGATGGGGTGTGTTGTCAGTCATTACAGGCTTTGACTTCTTTAAAATATGAAAATATTTTATCTTTAAATTTTTCGTAAAAGTGTGTGTACAGTGTTTTAACCCTGAAGATTTTTCAGTTCATGTGGTGGAAAGTTATTGCCTCCGTGGAATTCTTCTGAGGTAAAATGTTCCAAGAGAATAGTTTATATGCTATTGCTTTCAGAAGGTATAAGCTCTCATAAAACCTTCACTTGAACAACTGATGAAAAGCTTATACACGTTAATAAGTAACAGAATTGGTTTCTACCAATAGTTATCCAAGATAGTAACAGAAATCCCTCTAAAGTAATCACTTAGCACTAAAAGTGCCTTCTCAAAGAGCACAGGTACACACCTCAGATTGTTGTTTAAAGCCGTTGGCACTTTGTTCCCAGACTTGATCTACACAATCATTCTGAAGGTGGTTTTCCACAAAGTGCTGCTTCTGAAGCAGCACAGGTTTTACTGTGGGTGGTGTGAGGTGTCACAGTTAGTAGAAGGACACTCAGCAGGAATGGTCTGTCACATGTTTTGAGATGGATTTCTTTTTGGTTTGTTTGTGTGTTTGTTTTTTGTAAAGAGATGACAGCAGAGTATGCTTGTACCCGGAAACAATTCAATAAGAAACTGAGCGACTTCGGATTAATTCAGGTAATAAAAAAACAAAATCTCTGTGCTTTGTAGTGACTGAGTACAAGGACATAGATTGTTGGGGCTCTTTTGGCTGTACTGGTTTAAAGAAATTGCTTGAGGTATGAAATTTGTGTAAGCTTAGTGCAGAATTCTGGACGCTGATCTGTACAATTGGATAGAATGACAAATGTAATGAATGAAGACATATTTTCTTTAGATTTTTCATGATTGTTTTATTGATTTGTATTTGATAGTAGGTTAAACATACGAAAACTGGAGTTGTGCTTTTAATTTTCAGACTTGATGGCAGGGTTTTGCATCTGAATTACTGTATCATTCTTTGCCTTACTGTTTGACAGGAGAAGTTTTGTTTTATGGCTGTGAAAGCATATGTAATGGAGAGTATGGCTTACCTCACTGCAGGGATGATGGACAGGCCAGGCTTTCCAGACTGCTCCGTGGAGGCAGCCATGGTCAAGGTAATTAATTTTACTGAAAGACTTGCCTACAGCTTTAAGCTAATGCAAACAGACACCTCTCCTGTTTTTCAGTCTGCATTCCAAATAGCTGAGAGGCTCAGGTATTACATTTAGTCATGTGATACGAAAACCTCAGTTGGTGACAAAAATAGACATTACTGTTTTCTCTATATCTCATGTACTGTTGATTACCTCAGATCCAGGCTTTTGTCACCATACGAAATAAAAACTGCATACAACAGGTCTGGAATATCATGGTGCTCTTGAGCTCTGTTGCTATGTGCCCTCACACGGTAGCAAGAGCAAAAAGACGCTCGGGTTGTATTTCCAGCTGCAGGCCTGGCTCAGGTCCTTCTGTCGTGGCTTTAACTCAGAACTGGTTGCAAAATATATATTGAGAGTGAGGCCCTCTCTGTGGGAGTGTAAGCATTTAAGGTATTTAATGTAAGGAATTTAAGGTGTTCCTGCAGCATAGGGCTGGGTGGTTGCATGCTGGCTGGCAGGCACCCTTGGGGAGAGTTTGCCCTTGGGGAGAACTCGCAGACGTTCAGCCCCTTTCGATGGTCCCTTACGTTGTGGTTGGTTCAAAAGAACTCTTGTACTGGTGACTCTGGGCTGCAGCCAAATTCTTTCAGCCTGTGGCTGTCACTTTCCCAGGAATATTTCCACACAGAGACTTTTCTCATGGATTGCAAAGAAACTGTTTAAGTTTTACCAAAGTATGCACCCTGAGCCATAAGGGCTATTTCAAGCAAGCTTTTAACCGGACGATTGTAACAGCAGGGCAAAATATTACAGCAGTTTCACATAGATACAATAGGAGAGGATTGTGTTTGGTAGTTACAGTGTCACATGGTGATTAAACCCCTGTTCACTGGCAGGTGTTCAGTTCTGAAGGCGCGTGGACTTGTGTAAGTGAAGCACTGCAAATTCTTGGAGGCCTCGGCTATATGAAAGATTACCCCTATGAACGCTACCTCAGAGACACCAGGATCCTGCTGATTTTTGAGGCAAGTATCAAGACACTGTTCTTACTGTAAACTGAACTTCACACGCTCGCGGTCTGAGAACCTGAGCTGAAAGCCCAAGTGTTCAGTTGAACGGACCTTAATTCCTTTAGGTGCAGAGTCTGCAGTGGTTAAAGGCTCAGGAACTGATCTTGTTTTGGAGAGGGACAGGGGGTGATGCTTTCCTATAGTAAAATAAGGTACAGTGGCTTTTGTAGACTAAGCACAAAGTGTGAAGTACAGTAGGAACTGTCACCATCTTTGCCTCTGAAAAGAACAAACTGGTAATACATATATATGGTAGTATATACACAGTAATATATATATATAGCTAGTGGATATACAGTTTTGTAAATATTTATCTGGATGGTTTCAACAAAATATGCAGCTGTTTTGAGAAGAACCAGTGCCAGTTCATGGCTTGGGTTTGTTGTCATTTTGAATGGACCACAGGATTCTAAATTAACATAAAAGCCAGAAACTGTTTGGAGTTGACAAAAGTAACTCATCTGTTGATGTTCATTAAATAGCTGTAATTCCATGTGCTGACTGGGGATGAATTCACTACGTCTGCTGGAGCAGGAGCCTTAGGGGAGTCAAGCTGGCCATTTTGCTCTGTATTGAGCATGTTTTGAAACCTTTTTGCTGCTTCTATTTTCATCTATCTGTACTAATATAAGTGATAGGGTTCGGTAAGAGGTATGGGCAAAATTTTAACTTATAAACAGATTCCTCTAATAGGATTTTCTAATTAATTTTTTTTTATGACTAAGCTGCTCTGTCAGTACCACAACTTGAGTAACCTTTCCCCTTCTGTGCATCTCGCAAGTGAAGTGGGGAAACTCAGAAAAGATTGATTTAGAAGTTTAATTAACTTATATGCGTTTATTAAAAAAAAAAAAATGTTGGCCATGGAATTTATTCTGTTTCCAAGCTGGATTATCAGTGACATGTACACCTGAGTCAGAATTCCAGGCTTGATTTTTCTTGATGGACCATTTATAAATAATTTACTTCCTGATGTCAGGACAGCAAAGATTTCAACTGCAAATTAACGCGAGCAGGATTTTTCCAATGGCAGCTCAGTGCATAGTGGTCACCTCTGCCTGCTTTGGCAAATATGTGTTAAGTAGGAAGAGTCAATTCCATTACTGAGTGAAGAGCAAAACCAGCCAACCTGTAAGGTTGATGGTTGAGTCCAACAGGCGTTCTGAACAGTAAAATCAAATGCAGAACAATGTAAGGACTGCTTTCAAGACTCATTGAGGCAGAATTAAAGAGTGATAGGGTCTGGAAGGGACCTCTGGAGATCATCTAGTCCATCCCTCTGCCAGGGCAGGTTTACCTAGATGAGGTCACACAGAAATGCGTCCAGGCAGGTTTTCAATGGCTCCAGAGATGGAGACTCCACCACCTCCCAGGGCAGCCTGTGCCAGTGCTCTGTCCACCCTCACAAAGAAGTTCCTCCTCACGCTTAGATGGAACTTCCTATGTTCAAGTTTGTGCCTGTTACCTCTTGTCCTGTCACTTGGCACCAATGAAAAATGACTGTCCCCATCCTTCTGACACCCACCCTTTTAAGTATTTATAAGTATTGATGAGATCCCCCCTCAGTCTTCTCCAAATTAAAAAGACCAAACTCCCTCAGCCTTTCCTCATAAGAGAGATGTTCTAGTCCCCTAATCATTTTTGTAGCCTTTTGCTGTCCGCTCTCCAGCAGTTTCTTGTTCTTCTTGAACCAGGGAGCCCAGAACTGGACACAGTACTCCAGGTGAGGCCTCACCAGGGCAGAGTGGAGGGGGAGAAGAACCTCCCTCGATCCGCTGGCCATGCTCTTCTTTATGCACTCCAGGAGACCATTGGCCTTCTTGAGAGTACCTTTCTTCAGAGAATGTTTCACATTGCACAGGGTGTAGGACATCTTGTTCAAAAAAAGCCACCACGCCATTGGAATTCCTGTAAATCAGCTCATTTTTCTCACTGCTCCCAGCAGTTTAAAGTTACTCTTCTGCTACAACAAGGAGGTTCATACTTACCCTGTTGTTTGCCTTTGCCTGTTTGTAATGGACCTGTAGGCAGATCAGCTAAATGCCATTTGCTGTAGCCCAGGACATACTATCCTCATCCAGGCTCTGTTTCTGCTATTGGACATCAACAGGTAGCCTGTGCTCTGTGTGCACCCCACCAAAACTTCCTGCTTAGTCATAATAACAGGCAAGTACTTACTCTGTGAGCTGTCCCCTCTTTGTCACGTGGCCTGTCACTGGGTCATTAGTTTTGACACTGATTAATACGCAGGGTGCTTTTCATCTGTTACCATCCTTCTGTGTTTTGGTCTTTAGTCTTCAGCCATCTATATTAAAAAAATCAATGATGTAATGGATTTATAGACATCAAGTTCTACAGTATCGTCCTCATTTCTCGGTCTGCATTTGCTTTCCAAGCAGGCACGTTGAGCAGTTTTACAACTATTTAAGTGTTCCTTTACATGAAGAGCTGATTCTTTTACTGAAAATGCAGACTCACTTGGGAGAGCAAATTCTGGCAGAAGCGTGTTTTCCATACAAGTGATGATAATTTTTTGTCTTCCATAGAGCTCTCCAAGGAATTTTATCTTACAAGGCCAAATGCATTTTATAACATTTCAAGGAAAAGCACAGCACAAGTTATTTAGACATTAAAAGCAGTTTTATGGCGGGGGGGGGGGGGGGGGGGGGGGGTTGTTCAAAAAAATTACCCACCCACCCACAATTTTTTATTTTGCGAGAGGAAACCACCTCAA
>WTSP01008390.1:0-12667 GCA_025331215.1 Actenoides lindsayi
AAGGAAAGGGAAAGGAAAGGGAAAGGAAAGGGAAAGGAAAGGGAAAGGAAAGGGATAAAAGTCAAAGAGGAGAAAGCAAATTGCACTCTGTCATCTTTCAATTCACAACATTTTTTCAACCCACTTCCACTCTTTCAGTGCTTGGTGGTGATGGCTCTTACGAGAAGGTCATTTTTGTAAATTATATTGTGGCACCATGGGCTTGTTGGAGATATCTCACATCGCCTCATTGCTCATGATTTGTGAACTCCCATAATGCAATAATCTTGAAGTTTAAGGTCTTGTTGGTGGCTTGGCACCCTACTTGGTAGACTTCTGACACCATTTGCATTTGGAACTTAGTCAGGAAACTGAAGTTGGGTAACAGGATTTCAAAATGAACCCACAAGGTCTGTGAATTGTAGTTAGAATACTTCTAGCACAACTTGCTAAACTACAGAGTCCAGCTAGCAAAAACTTAGCCTGTGTGTGCTCAGTGAGTTAAGACATTCACTTTGCTTTTGTCTAATGATCTCATTGCACTGAAAAAGAAAGTCTAGGGAAGATGAAGAATCTCTATTAATGACAGGTTTTAAGAAGTTGTTAGATGAACATCTATCTGGAATAGGACAGTTAATGTCACCTTAGAGTAGGCATATTCAGGTAGATGAACTCTTGAGACCCTTTAAGCCCTATCATCTTCCATGCTGGTATTATCCAAATATTTAAAGATATTGGAGGAGTAGCCATCTCTTCTCTTCTAAATATGAGTGTTTATTCACTGCCCGAAAAATAACTGCAAATTATTTTTTTCTTTAGCAGTGGTAATTGCTCCTCTATTCCAAAAAAAAATCCTTCACGTTTCAACTATTAAGGCCATTTAGGCTCCTAACAAATGACGAGGTCAAATGAGAATGAAAAACAAGTGCAGCAATTGCAAAATTAAAAATGTGCTTTACTTTAAGTCTGTCAGGAATGCAAACACAAGCTATGAGGAATGCAAAGTAGTTTAATTAAAGCTCAGTTAAAAACTGGCAACATTATTATATGTGAAAAATAAAAATAAAAAGAGTGATTTGGCTGAAAATTCTCCTCTTCCTTGTCTTCTCCAATGGCAGTGAAATCCCAGTTTCCAGTTCATTCCTTTTCTATTGTCTATTATTTGTCATGACTTTCTTGTCAACGCTTGTATGACCTTTGCTTTCAAGGCAGTGTCCCACTCAAGGAAATCCCAAAAGACAAATAAACTCAGGCTTATTCAGACTCAGCCAATAGACATATATCTTAATTTTGGCAAATTCATGCATATCAACTAGTGTCCTTTACCCACTTTTTTGGGGGGTGAATTATGACCCCTACAGGCATGCGAAGTTCTATCCAGGAACCATCCCTTTTGAGTAACGTATTATTTACAACTTGGGAATTACTCTTTGGATTCTTCTATGCCAAATCATTTTCTTTTTCCACTCTGGTCACTGCCTTGCTAATTATTAGAGACTTTCTGTCAATGCCTATGGCACTGTCAGAGACAAAGCAGTGTCAATAACTGTATCGACAAAGTAGTGCCAATAATTGTATCTTCCATAATTTTAATCAAATCTATGCCTATTTATGTTTAAAATTACAGTTTCTCTAACCAGTTAGATATAATCTCAGAAATTTGATGAATTTCAAGATTAGATTCTATCTATATATGTCTCACACTCTTTTTTTACACATTAGTTGGCCTTTATGAAACTTACACCAATAAGATGGCTATCAGTGAGAGTTTTGTGGATTTTACAAAGACTTACCCTTTTCTACTTGCTTCCCTGGCATTTTTTTAGAGAAAACCAACTATTGTTGCACAGGTAGCTTTTAATCTACTTAACTAACATCTTTGAACTCTTTGAATGTTTTTTCTGACTTCATATGACACATTTCTTCCCTGCCTAAAGATCTTCAGGGCTCCTTTTCCTTTCAGTTTTCAGTCTTCGATCTCTGAATATTTTGGAGAAAAGATTTCCCCAAAAATACCTTTTTTTTTTTAATGATAATAAATTAATACTTATGTAGCATAACCAATTTCCATGCATAACCAATTTCCACAAAAAAAAACAAAAAACCAACATATGACTCTTCCCAAATTCACACTTTTTCTTACTTTGATTTGATTACAGTAAAGGTGGCAGAATCCTAAGAAAGTATTTTACAACAGCAACCTTTTCTTTCATTTATCCACTGAAATGCCTCCCAGAATTAATGTCAAGAATGCCTATGCTGAAAAGGCATCTTTACCCATCTTTTTAAAAGTTGCTTAATAAGCACCTTCTTGGGAACTTAAGACATTAAGAAATCAAAACTACCACTACTATCTCTCATGTCATATAGTTTGCCACTGTGAAACTCATTAGTTCATCTTCAAGAATAGTAACAAAACATTAAATCAAACTCTTCTCAGTTGCAGAAGGTGACATATGATGATCTTCATGATTCTTGGGTGCTGAAGTTGAAGACATAAAGGTCTCTGTGGGTATAGCCAGATGATTTGCTTAAATAATCAGTGCTAATTTTCCCTGAAGAAGCAATGTAGGGGTATTGAAAGACTACTAAAAAGCTTAGCTGTGCAATTCTAGCTCTTGGTGATACTGTTAACTTTTTAAATAAGAAATTTCTTTGACAGACAAACCACTGTGTCCTGTCCCAGTCCTCTGACTGGGAGACAGTCTCTCATTCCTCTCTGTTTGTGGTGTTTGCTGTTTTTAAAAACTAGTCCTCCCTTCTAAGTTTCTTTAAAACCAGCTTTCTTACTGAACTCTAGTCTTTACAGTTCTTCTACAAAGTATTTACTGGAGATAGTGAAAATCAATTTTAAAAAGTGGACAGCAAAGACATTATTACCATGGAACTGTGAATACATAGATATACATGTAAAATGAATGACAGTATTATCACAACTCCCCTCTGGGCAGTGATCCAAAAGCCTCCACTGATGATAAAGACATGACAAAATATTGGCTTTGTTCTTTCTAAACTAGTTATTCAAGTAGCAACATTCAGAATCTAAGTTTTTTCAGGAGTCCGGATATTTTCCTATACCTTTGTCTTCATCCTAGAGTTTAAATCTAAGGCAGGACAATTAACTTCACTAGAAGGCTGTCACTGATTCATCATCAAGGGAACTGCAAGGATACATGTCCCTTTGCAGGACTCAAAAGCAAAAAAATTTCCAAACCTTCCATACTCCGGTAAGCAACTCTATGACTTTAAGAAAATTGAAAATAAAGGTGTCCTTAATTGCAGGTGTCCTTCCAACTACCACAGTGCAAAACGTGGAGGATTTTAGAGGGCTGAATCTAGTTCTCATTGCTATTTCACCATACAAAGTATTAGATGTGCATTAAGTGCAGGGTCACCATTAGTAAAAGGATACATCCCATGTCCTTTCTTGAGGATGGTCTTAGTACCTCCGTTTTCTATTTGGACCAGGAGATTAATCCGAGACATTTAGATGACCTCTTATTGGATTCATTAAAATAAATAAATAAATAAATAAATAAATAAATAAATAAATAAATAAACTGTAATTATAACAATCATATAGTAAATGGAATTTTGTAGATGAATAAAAGTTTATATTCTTATGTTTACTTTCCCAAGAGAGCAGTGGAATGCTGAAACACATTGCCAGGGAGGTAATGAAGGCCCCATCTCTGGAGACATTCAAGGTCAGACTTGATGAGGCTCCAAGCAACCTGCTGCAGTTGCAGGAGGGTTGGACTAGATGGCCTATGGAGTTCACTTCCGATCTGCGACATTTTATAATTCTGTATTTGTTATTAAGAGACCAAATCCAAAGCCTACACAGAAACAATAAAAACCCTTGATGAGGTGGATTTAACTTTGCCTGTACTTTTGCCCTCCTTGAGTTCACCTACATTAACAAAAATATTAATGGTGCTATAGAGCTTTCCTAACTATTTCTGGAGGGGGAAGGAGGGTTATTTTATTCCTTTTTTATCACAATTTATGCCAGTATAAAACTTATAGAGATTGCCAGAAACTAAAGGAACATGATGTAGAATCACAGGAAAAGTGTAAAATCAATATCACCAGGTGTTTGAATGCTGCACTTGGCAGCCCCTGTCTAATCCATAGTCAGTGCTATATTTTATATATGTATTTGAGACTCTGTTGTTAGATAATCTTCACCTCAAATAGCCTGCATCAGTACAATGATCACAGAGACAGAAGGGCTTCAGGTTTTGATGTGCAATGAAGGATTTTGCAATAAGCATCCGGATATTTTCTGTAGCCACTGAAAAGGAAAGAAGTTCCTCCAGGCTGCCTGAAGACTCTGGAAGTGTCTTTATTCCCAGTGTTAGAAGAAGTCAAGGTTAGTTTTGCTCATAACCTACATGTCTCATTTACAGTGATGTATCCAGGCTCAGTAATGACCATTTTTAGTTGGGAGATGTATGTTGTCATAAAAGACTGTCAGGAAAAACACTTTTTGTTTCCCCTTGCTTTCTTCTTTCAGAAATCCTGGCAGAAGGCAGACATAGCTGAAATCATCCTTGTGCATTTTTTCTTCTAAAAATAGTAATTGATTTAAAATCTTTCCAGATCTCTAACTTTACACAATCAAAACTGTGAATTCTATCTAGTTGTGTGCCTAGCTATCAGATCAACACCTTGTCACAAGAGAAGGTCATTTGACTGTCAGGAGAGAAAAATGAAACACTAGGGATTAAAACTTCTGAAATATTTAACATATGTCTTAGTATCAACAATATTGCTAAGCAGAAGAGTTGGTGATGGGTAATCTCTGATCCTATTTTCCTGAGAAATCTTTTTCAATGAGATTTCATCCCACATTTAGCTGTAAAGAAGGTCAGATCTTTCCTGGGTTTGATTTTGGGTAGAAACAAACCTCACAGAGTTTGGAGGAGACTTATGTAAATCTCATTTGGTTCAGTTCATGTGAATTTCAGGGAATTTTCTTAATATCTTTGTTTACTGCAAGTTTTATTCTTAAACAAATTTTAGATTCTTGGCTTGTTTATTCTGTTTAGATGTGTAGTGCACTACAATCATCACCTTGATCTGTTGTAGTCTCACATGTAGAAAATAAATTTACACTCTTTCACACACAGAGAAACAAACAAAAAACCCTGCATATATATGTATATTTGCATGTATTCACTAGCTCTGTTTTATACTTGGCTTGTAAATTTGAAATAGGTCCTGTGTTTGAGCAATTCATAAAGAAAATCCTGATCTGTCAGTATGGCTCTTTCTTAAGCACTACTGCAGTACACATACAAATACTACTATTACTACTAATAATAATAATAACAAAAATACCATCATTTTTGTCCATGCCAAGGGCACAGTCAGGCTTAAAACTGCCATGTAACACTTTTCTTATATGGGCATAGTATTATTCTTACTATGGATGCTGTTATTAATAAAATGTATCTAAGAAAGTATTAATTAAAGTGCTTCTAAAACTTCTTGCACCTAGGCATAGGCAAAGCTAATGGTGCTAAAAGAATTTTAGCAGATCTTAATTTGTGGAAAACAAAGCTAAAACTCATATATCTCAACACATTTCTGTTGGGTGAAACTGCAATTGGGGTATATAAGAAAAACCAAACCAAAACAACAAAGAATCAATGCAGCATTCTTTAATAAGTTATGGCCTCTCTCCTGAAAAATTACTAACTCACTGGCTGTGCACTTGTGGGCTTGCATTCAGGCTTTCTAAATTTAGGTATATCAGTGAAGGATTTAATGTGGGATCCTGATTTTCATAGGCATTTTCTCTATGCAGTGAATGGAGAGAGACAGGATGCTTTAGAAAGCTAGGCGGATCTAAGCAAGACTGAAACATCCCTTGGAGGAATCACTCTGGCTACAAAGGGAAATTAGCACTGAGATTCCTTTTAGCTGCCCCAGGTAGGTATGCAGAAGTGGGTGGGAAGAGATCTAGGTCATTGCATATCGAAATCAAGCTCTTCAGTGCTACCATGTGCTTGTCCTTTGCAATAGACTCTAGCGTGCATGTAGCTAGTTACCAGACTCCTGTGAGAAACTTCCTTGCAAATGGCTGAGGTACGGTATCTTTTGTGACTAAAAGAAAATATTTAGTCAGGGTAGACAGTTCACAGCCTTGACAGAAGGCCATGTTGGATGACGTAGGCTCTTGTGACCAAAATGTTATTTTTAGTGCTTCTGAGAAAGCGAAGGCTCTAGTTTTTTGTCTCTGTGTTTGGATCAGATTTGATTGTTTGCACTGATACTTGCAGCAGCTTCCCTGCCAACCTACTTAGTCAAACCAATAAAGCATCTTTACAGCACCGCCTTACCAGCCACTATTGATTCACTTGAATGTGCTACCTCAATAGTAAAAGGCTGTTAGGATTTACTCCCTCTGTTCTTTCCTTCTCTGGGCAGTCATTACTCAGTACAAAACCCCCTTAACCTGGTAAAGTTGTTGCTCTTGTTAATACTGGTTTAGCAAATTATCAATCCAAATAATGAGAACAGGAATTATTTGCTCCTATTGTGCAATGTGCAATTAGATCTGCATTTTGCCCCAGTCATTTTCTCTATAGATCTTTCAGTGGCACTAGACAAATGGGTCATAAAAAAATAAAACCAAACAAAAAAAGGAAAAACAAACAAACAAACCAACCAATCATCCAAACAAACAAACAAAACCAAACAGGAAGCTGCCTGAGGTTGATTGTGCACTTGAGCTGAATCCAAACTTTATTTGTGTTTTTCAGCTTCTATTTGAAGACTTATAAACACTGCTTCTTGGAGCTTTTTGTTGCTTGTTCGGCAGAGATATTAAGTCAGTTTTTCAGTCTTAATGAAATTGATGTACAGCCCATCAACCCTCCATCACAACTGTGCAAAGGCAGCACATCAATGACTCTCCCCCTAAAAAAAGATTTAAATATTGCAAAATAAATTTCATATACTGTCAGACAACTTGAGCTGGAGCTTGACAGACAGTCCCAGGTTGTGTGATGTCTCACATTGCTGTGCTTTGCAAACTTCTCACCATCCCATGTTTCTTTTTTAGCACCAATCAAAATTGTGTAAGTGTATTCTCATATTAGGCCTTTTATATGAATACTCATTTTTTAATCAGAAACATATATTTGGCATCAGATGTGTACTTGTTCTGTCCCATGAAGTCCAGATTCCATCTGGTCTTCCTTTCTTGCTATAACATGTAACCTAAGCAAAGTCAGATTTTAGAAGAAAAACGAGTTCATCTACCAGCATAATTGTCTCAGCCAATTGTATGCAATAAAAACTTACCTTTCACTCCATGCATTTTCTGGTGCCTCATTTGAACAAATTCAGCCATGCTAGATCACAACTCTCTGATTGCTGGTGGAGCTATGGAGTACAAAGGTGAAATTGTTCAAGAAATATTACCTGATGCAAGTCAAAGGCAAATGAATCTAACCTTTCCTTCATTTCAGCTGCATCCATTGAATGCCGCTAAAGCACTGTTCATCACAGAAACGAACATTCATAGAATCATAGAATGCCCTGGGTTGGAAGAGACTTCCAAAGGACACCTAGTCTAACCCCCCTGCAGTAAGCAGGGACATCCTCAAGTATATCAGGTTGCTCAGAGCCTATGGAATATTCCATAAATAAGTCTTCATTATCGTCAATCAGATAGCATTCACAGTGTGGTTAAAGGAAATAAAGCATGCAAGGAGGAATAAGAAGTTTCCATCTGAAGGATATAATAAACAGTCATCACTAATTTAAAACCCCTTTGGGTGAAGGCATCTAGAAAGCTGAGGCATACTTCTTTTGGCATATGGGCTTTTATCAGTTAGTTATTACGAAAAAGTCGAATATCCCTACCTCCATGCACTTAGACAAAAGCCAAGTGAATCTGGATCTGATTTGATGTCTGGAATCTCAGTCCTGAAGAGTCACCTAGCTCAGTGTAGAGGTAGGATCTTCAGTCCAAGACAGAAGTAAAATTACAGACATATTTTTAAATTTGGCTGCACCCTGTTCAAATCCACAGCACTGCAAATGTCATCCTGAGATATTTACATCTTCTTACGCATTGGTCTGGGAACTTCAGTATCTAACTCAGAGTACCACTTCTGGATTTAGGAGGTTAAAAAGTAAGTGCAGAGCCCTTCAGCATCATCATGTTTAAATTTCAATTTGAATGTCATCTTTTCTTTCCAGTCTATTTCATTCATTAGAATGGCGCTGTAGTCAAAGTACATTACTTATCTATTTGGAAGGAACAAAGAAAATAGGAAAGAAGAGAGAGAAAACACTGAGAGTTAAGCCTCATGCTTCTGAGTGAAGTGATGAATTCAGTAGGGCAACTATTGTCAAAAAGAGATCATAATGACAACAGGAACAAAAAGCTGGGCTACAGCTTCAGATGAAAATTCCTCATTTTCAATGTGTGTTCTTTTTTCTTCACACGTCTAAATTCGACCTAACCTTTCTGTTGAAGTACTAGAACCTAGGTAAAGACATTTAACAATCATTCCTATCACAAATGAAAGGTTCGGATTATGTTTGTTCATTGCTTTTACTGACCCAGTGTACTGTCATAATTTCAAATCCTCTATCCTGGACAAGTTAGACTGTAGACACTGGAGGCCTTCAGACTGGAAATTGAATGTGCTTTAAATACAAATCCGAATGCACTAGTCTTAACAGATCAGTAATATAAGTGCATTTTTTCCATCAGATTTTCAAGCTATATAATTAAAAAATAAATAATATAAATACATGGCATTTTTCTGATTTCTTTAGTAAGGACTATCTATGCATTGTTTTTCTCTCCATGCTTGTCTTTCAACAATTTCAATTTAGCAAAACGTGTTTCATTAATTTTTACAAACATTTCCAAAATAAAATAAGAAAGAAATTTCTGTATTAATTACCCTGAGGAAAAAGAGAAATTCTTGATCAGTTTTGACAGTGGTTAACTACATATCAGCAAATGCTGTACTAAAAATAAGAAATAAACACATGAAGGCAGGATGCAACCAACAGAAGCTACGTAAAGCAGACATGTTCTTGGTTATAAAATCAGGAGCAACCTGAACACTCCAGCAAAAAGGCTGCAGTTCATAACTGACCAAACAGGAACGAAGGCAAACTCTTGACAGACTTGATATTTATAAAAATTATTAACTGAGAACAAGAGCATCGGAGATTTCTCGCTGGGTAATGTGTTTCAGCAGCAGATGAGTTACAGCATGTGAAAGTACCCATGGCAAATATACTGGGTCTTTTCTCATTGCCTCAGTGCTTCCTAGAAAGTCTACCTTTGATATCATCTTATTCCATGAGACTTCAGCCTACCTTTTCTACATACTAATGTGATAACCATCATCATCAGTGTCTGAGCATCCAAACAATTATTGAAGTTCAAATGAACACTCTCTCTGTCTGAAATAGACTGAGCTTCACCCCATGTAAGAGAAAGGCTGAAATTTCATATAAAAAGACTGCTGATGAATCTATTTCAGCCTGACAGCTACTGTCATCAATAGCAAAACTACATGTTCAGTATCATGCACCTTCAGTCATATAACAGTGTGACGTTTCACTTGGTCCATCTCAGGCACACTTAGATACTAACTAGAGATGAAAGAAACTGCCTGCCTTCTGAAAAGTTTGCTCCATTGACTTGGCTACTTTACTTCATTAATTTTTGATATGTTCTAGAGAAGTAGCTTACATCAGAACTCAGTTCCTTGGCTCTTAGTGAGATAAGGCAATCCCATTCAAAGTATTCTTGTATCTGTGCCAGACTCAGGATGGGGACTGCTACACCATACCCCTCAGAATAAAAACACAAAAAGGTATCTAGTGTCTGATGTCTAACAGTGAAACATAAGTCAAACACCTCAAAAAAAAAAAAAAAAAAAAAAAAGGCTCATAACAATTAAATGAAGATCTGAATCTAAACGCTCTTTCTTCTTCATGGAATTTTAAAATAAAACAGAGACACAAGTAGCTATCAGGAAAGCAAAGACTTGCCATTTTGTTCCATAAGAACGGTAGAAAGAACCGCTATCAAAACTGAATTTGAAAATGTATTTTAAATGGTTCTCTCATTTACCTTATAATTTAGGATTATCACTTTTTAAAATGTTGAAGTATACCACTTCATATACTTGTAACATTTAGAGTTTTGTTTACATATCAGTAAAATTCAGACAAATTAAGAAAATTTCAAGACAAAACATTCAAAATGTTTTTGAGTAAAGCATTTAATGTAAGCAAATGTTACAACTGACCTAAACAAGAGGAAACAAAACTTAACATTTCTTACCTAAGAAAATTCATATCTTGGTTATATGGAATGTTCTAATATTTTGACATTTGATGAATTCGGAAATAATTTTAGATTTTTCTACAGGACAGGCTTTTAGATTTAAAAAAAAATTGTATTAGAATCATCTAGGTTAGAAAAGACCTTTAAGATCGGGTTCAACTATTAACCCTACTCTACCAAGTCCACCACTAAGCCATATCCCCAAGCACCACATCTATGTGGCTGATGAACCCCTTGGCTTGTGGGATCTTTCCTCTGTTTCACCCACTCTCAAACATGTGAGAAGATGTTATGCTCTCTCAGAGTTGGAGTAATTTCTTCCCTGGGGGTATAAAATGGAGAGTAATGCAGCAGCAGACCTACACCAACTGTCCATCAGCATTTCACTGCTGGCTCCAGGAGCAATGTGCCAACAAGGATGTGGCTCTCTGAGAGGTTATCCCATCTGGGAACCACCTTGTCATGCTCTGGACTTGGTCTTGCCCTTGGAGATGAAGGGGTCAGCTTGTCTGCAGGAGATGCCATAGCTCAGGGACTGGCCAAGTTAGCTTATGTGTTTGATGACATTCATTTGCTGGCATGGTTGTCCCTGGAGTGCCAAAAAATGAGCTTGAACAAAGGTAGTCACATCATGAAGAAATAGAAACTAATCCAGTTTTAAAATAGAGCAGAACTATTTGAAATCATATTCATTTACTGTTTAAACACTGACCACAGCATTCTTCACTTTTGGGAAGTACAAAGTTATGGATAGATGGGGAGAGACTCTTCTCGGTTCGATGTTTTCAGGCAAGCACCATAGTGGTAAGTAATCCCATTAGTACACTGTAGTGTCCAGGATGATTAAGTTGTCTTGAGATACTGCTTTACGTAGCAATCTGGGAACTTTATTTTGCAAACAATTCATTAGTGGAGGAATCTAGGACAACAGCTATATATATGATTTCTCATCCTCCTATCTTGCAGCATCTTTCACTCTTCTAAGATGAATCTTACATTTGTCCTATGTAGTACATATTTTGTAGTCAATTGTGTATAGTGCTATCAATCAAAATGTTCTGTGGGCCTTTCTAACACAGATGTCTATTATATAGTTGTTCCCTGTTGAAAGGGATGAAGTAGAATGACTGACAAGATTTTTTAGTCTTGCCTTTGCTTGTAGTAAAGTAGTATGCCAAGGCAATACCACGCTTAGACTTATGGTGACAAAACTGGAGTGGATACAGTCAGTCTGTAGATACACAGATTCACTCACTGATTGTATGGGCTTTTTAGCCTAGTGAAATAAAGTCAGAGACTAGATATACTTTCAATAAGCATGGTAGAATAGACATCTGAAAGAACAACAACAAAAAAATTCTTTTAGGCTGAAGTCCAAAGTTCACACCAAAACAAGTGAGTATAATAATAATACAAAAGAAAAAATTAATCTCAGAATTAGAGCAGAGATCTCAACTTTTTGAGATTTTTTGTTTTGCAAATGCCTATTATTGTCTTCTGAAATAGAATTAGATATGATAGAAATTATGCACCATGATGCCAATTACAAGAAGGACTGGTTTCTACAACCCAAGGAGTGCTCCTTTATGCCCATGTTTGAATCTACTCCCTCCCTTTAGCTTCAAATGGGAAACCAAGTGCACATCTAAGTTTTTTGATCAGTTCCAAAAATACCCTTTCAGAATATTATTAGAGGTTTTCAAAACAAGCCCAAAAGAGATATTTATTCTTTTAAGATAGTACAAATTGGAAAGAAAATGGGGGGAAGAAAAAAACAAAACAACTAAATAACAAAACCCAAAGGAAACCTTAATTATATTGTATTTATTGTTGAGTCTGAAAACTATCTCTCATTACAATACAAAAACAAATTTTAATAAAGCAGCATAATAATGAAAATATGTTCTTCTTTTAACTGTTTCCTGTATATATATCATAGAATTTGGGAGACTAAAATTTCTCTATTAAACTGTGATTTACAGGGGTCTCTTTCCTAACTTGTGCTTTTTAAATATATTAATTTCCATCTATATACTGTATCTACATATATTGATTTTGAAAATAAGAAAAGTAAACCTCAGTCTCTGTATTTCATTTACTGGGGGAAATATGAGGCATGGAAAGCCATTTAAATGAACAATAAAAAGCATAGATGGATAAAGAAAGAAAAAAATCTCTCCAAAATGCAAAACTATTTTCAAATCTGATTTTCAAACCTTCAGTATGCTTTATGGCAAGTATTGCAAAATCAATGAGATATGATAACTGGAGATGATTTGGTATGTAATCTGCCACTGACCAAGAGGAAGGAAGGAAGGAAGGAAGGAAGGAAGGAAGGAAGGAAGGAAG